>PVJI01022508.1:0-25153 GCA_004026765.1 Micronycteris hirsuta | reverse complement strand
GGATGTGGAGAAAAGGGAACCCTACTGCACTGTTGGTGGGAATGCAGACTGGTGCAGCCACTGTGGAAAACAGTATGGAACTTCCTCAGAAAAATGAAAATGGAACTGCCTTTCGACCCAGCAATTCCACTACTGGGTTTATACCCTAAGAATCCTGAAAAACCAATTCAAAAGAACCTTTGCACTCCTATGTTCATAGGAGCACAATTCACAATAGCCAAGTGCTGGAAACAACCTAAGTGCCCATCTACAAATGAATGGATCAAGAAACTATGGTACATTTACACAATGGAATTCTACGCAGCAGAAAGGAAGAAGGAGCTTATACCCTTTGCAACAGCATGGATGGAACTGGAGAACATTATGCTAAGTGAAGTAAGCCAGGCTGTGAGGGACAAATACCATATGATCTCACCTTTAACTGGATCATAACCAACAAAAGCAGAAAGCAAGCAAAACATAACCAGAGACATTGAAATTAAGAATAGTCTAACAATAGCCAGGGGGAGGAGGAGGGGACAATGGGGAGAAGGGTTTTCAGGAATCACTGTAGAAGACACAAGGACAGAACTAATGGGGAGGAGGGAGGCTAGGGGCAGAGGTGGGGCTGGAGGGAAGGGAGGAGGGGAGGGGAGAGGATGCAAATAACTGTAATTGAACAACAATAAAGTAATTATTAAGGAAAAAAGACTATACAGTCAAGTGTTCTTCATTAGAAATAATTTTTTCATGTGCTATGAATATATTTATTTCATTTTATTGTTGTTCTATTATAGTTGTCCCAATTTTTCCCCATTGCTCTCCTCTGCCCTCCATCTATACCCTTCTCCCATAGTAAATCCCCAACCTGTTGTCCATATCCATGAGTCCTTCACACACGTTCTTTGACTAGACCTTTCCCCTTCTTTCTCTCCTTATCCCCTCCCCTTAGAAATAATTTTGTAGTACCTACATTAAAAAATAAAAATTGATACAATTAATTTTAATAATACATCCAAAATTTTGTAATTTCAGCATGAAATTAATATAAAATAAAGGAGGTATTTTATAATCTTGTGTGTGTGCATGTATATTTATGTGTTCAGAACTTGGTGTGTATTTTAGAGTTAAGTTCATTGCAATTTGAGCCAGCTCAATTTCAAATTATCAATAGCCACACATGGCCTGGAATTACTATATTGGGCATCACAGATATTGCCAAGCCCTGATTGTATAGATGGAGAAATGAGGAGATATCAGACTCCAAATGGGTAGTGAAAGCCCAAGGACACACAGGTAGTTTTTTTTTTTTTTTGTCTGCAAACCCAAGCATGAGCACAACAGACTCACAGGAGCATTTTGTACGGCCTTTGATTTTGGCCTACTGTGAAGTGCCCCATCACCTTCCTAGATGATTTTTCCTCTGAACCACTATTTCCAGTGTGACCCCTGACCCTGGACACCAGCTCTCCATCCTGGATGGCTTGCCTAAAGCAGAGGCATCTGTTTGGCAGGCATTTATGTTAATGCAAGAACTCCCAGAAATTCGATTTTTCTCCTTAATGCAGTAAAGAACTAGAGATCAGCAAGTTTACTAGTGTGTAAGCAGGGTTTATTGGTGATCCATTCACATGGAAGAGCATGGGTCTAGCTAAGGTGGGGTTAGGAGCTAAAAGGCATAGTTTCAGGGTGAAGCAGGCTAAGGGTGGTGAAGGCAAGGGTGGCCAAAGGCCAGGGTGACAAGCACAGGGGTGGTAAGGGCTGGGGTTGCTAGTGTGTGTGTGGCCTGAGGTCCGGAGGCCTGGGCAACCAGCCAGAGAGCAGAGAGCACCAAGCCCACCAAGCCCTTTGTCCTGAGGACTTATATAATTGTGGGGGTGGAGGGGTAAGGGGAAAAAGTTACATATTGATTGACAGGTAAAGGTGGTGCTAGCTTTCCAGGAGGGAGGTGAATACCCAAAGGTGTTAATGTGCTTCTTCCTTTTGGCACTATGGGCCTCTTTCAGCCTTTCAGGCCTTTGGATAAAAGCACAGTTTCAAAGCCTTTTTTCTCAGATAATGGAAAAGATATATAGAATTTCAAGGACTGCTAAGTCAGTGGATGGGATATGCACCCCTTCTCCTCCTGGCCTTGGTTTGCTATCTATCCTAGTTACTTCTTCGGGTCGCTGCATATAAGCAAGGAAAAGACAATTCCTTTGGTTCTGTCAGGATTTGTAGAAACAAAGATTTGCTTAAAAGAATATTCTCTGGGGGATTGACAGGGCTTTCTATCTCAGGCTTTAGTTTAGCAAACAGGAAGTGTCAACTGCAAACAATTGAGCTACCGCTCCAGGATTTAAGATCATTCCACAGCATTTAGGCAGAGATATTTTTGAATACTAGCTCATTGAGTATACATATACAGCCATTCCAACACACACCTGCACACATTTTCTTTTCTTTACAGGCATGGAGAATTTATTGAAGTGAAGGTAATTTCAAAGACTTGGAAGGAAAATGTGGCTTGAGAAGAAGAAACAACAGACAGTAAGGTGGTGGTTCTAATAAGGGCATTCAGGAAAGAAGAAGTAATAAAAAGTATCCAGATTGGAAATTTTGAGCTGTTTTTACCCACAACATGTTCCATACCAAATGTGTGGTGTGTTTCTCTCACATCAACCAATTCTCCAACTTTCGTGACTCCACAGGTTAAGGGATCACTTCCACAAGACTGTCCCCTACCACTTGTTCTTCAGCCTCAGGAAAGTGCTGTACTTACTATTACTAGTTTATTATATGGGATACAACTCAAACAGCCACATTATAGGGAAAAGGGCTCAGAGCTTCCATGCTATCTCTGTAACCTTACCAGCACCTCGATGTGTTCACCAAGGCAGAAACTCCCAAACCCAATCGTTTAGGGATTATTATAGATTCAATTATATAGATATAATTGATTAAATCATTGGCCATTGGTGATGGACTCAATCTCCAGTCCCTCTCTCCTTAGAGATCAGGAGGTAGGGCTGAAAATTTCAATCCTCTTATCATGCCTTTATCTTTCTGACAACCAGTCCTCATCCAGAAGCTATCTAGAGGCCCCCAAGCCATCAGTAATCTCATTAAGCATACATTCTCATCACTCCTGAAATTATAAAGGTTTTAGGAACTCTGTCAGAAACTGGAGACAAAGACCAAGTATTTATTTTCATTATATCACAGAATGAATAAAGTTAAACCATCTCTATTAGAGTATGACATGGTATTATATGTAGAAAATATTTGGAATGCCCAGAAAGCCTCTAGAACTAATGAACATGTCTGGCATGGTGGCTTTGAAATAACACCATCTGTGGTCTTACAGCTGAAGTGTGATTCGGGGCCTGTGCATATTAGTGGACAGCACTTAGTAGCTGTGGAGGAAGCTGCAGAATCAGAAGATGAAGAGGAAAAGGACGTGAAACTCCTAAGTATGTCTGGGAAGCATTCTGACCCTGGAAGTGGTAGCAAGTTTCCACAGGAAAAAGTAAAACTTGCTGTGGATGAAGATGATGAAGATGACGATGAGGATGACGATGATGAAGAAGAAGATGATGATGATGATTTTGAGGATGAGGAAGGTGAAAAAAAAAGCTCCAGTAAAGAAATCTATGTGAGATACTCCAGCCAAAAATGCACAGAAATCAAACCAGAATGGAAAAGACTCAAAACCATCAACACCAAGATCAAAGGGTCAAGAACCCTTAAAAAAATGGGGAAAAACTCCTAAAACACCTAAAGGATCTAGTTCTGTAGAAGACATTAAAGCAAAAATGCAAGGAAGTATAGAAAAAGTTGGTTCAGTTCCGAAAGTGGAAGCCAAGTTCATCAATTATGTGAAGAATTGCTTCCGGATGATTGACCAGGAGGCTATTCAAGATCTCTGGCAAAAGAGGAAGTCTCTTTAAGAAAACAGTTTAAACAGTTTGTTAAAATTTTCCATCTTATTTCATTTCTATAACAGTTTATATCTGGCTGTCCTTTTTATAATGCAGAGTGAGAACTTTCCCTACCCGATGTGAGAAATGTCCAGGTTCCATTGCAGAGAATGTGTTGTCCAAAATGCCTGTTTAGTTTTTGAAGATGGAACCCCATCCTTTGCTTGGTTTTAAGTATGTATGGAATGTTACGATAGGACATAGTAGTAGTGGTGGTCAGACAGATGGAAATGGTGGGGAGACAGAAATATACATGTGAAGTAAACTCAGTATTTTAATAAAGGAAAAAAATGGTATTTCAATAACTGGAAATGAACAATCCCAAAATACAATTAATAAGTCCAACTTACAAAAGTGTCCAAAAGAATAAAATACTTAGTAATAAATTTTTAAAGGTTCAAAACTACTACTCTAAAAGTTACAAAATATTGTTGAAAAATTAAATAATACCTAAATAAATGAAAATTTACCCCATTTTTATGGATCAGAAGGCAGTATTGTTAATACAAAAATACTCACCAAATATATCTATAGATTCAATGCAATCCTAATCAACATTTCAGCTGGGTTTGTTTTTGCAGATATTGACAAGCTTATCTTAAAACTCATGGGACCCAAAGTAGCCAAAATGATTCTAAAAAGAAGCACAAATTTGGATTACTTGCTCTCTCCTCTTTCAAAACTTACTACCAGGCTACAGTTTTCAACACAGTATGGTACTGGCATAAGATTAAACATAGCAACTAATGGAATACAATTTAGAGTCCATAAATAAACTGTTATATCTATGGTCAATTGGATTTAGATAGTAATGTCGAAGATATGGGGAAAATCATGCTTTCAACAAATGGTTGAAACAATGAAATAGCTTGACTACTAGATATCTACAAGCAAACAGTGTCAGTCTTACCTAGAACAGAATAATCTGTTCTGAATGTGCATCTACTCCCAAACCTAGTCCTACATCTTATGTAGAAACTGGAAAAGAAACTAGGAAAAATGCTAACAAGCACAGTATAGTCAGATTGAATTAATGAATATGAGCTCTCTAATAAACTGCTTTTAAAAGTAGTAAGTTTCCTGTAACAGATGTTCAAAAATATACTGGGTGAGTTTTGGTAAAAAGTGAAGTTAAGGGGATCCCTTCACAGGGCTACATGAGAGAAAAGCCAGGGAAAGCAGTAGAAATAAGTTGCAAAGTTAGAAATGTGTCTCTTGATCCAAAAGCAAATAATTTTGTTGTAAAATTTTTTTTTCAGTTTATGGGTCATCTCTTAAAAATCACCATGTGCTTATTTAACCTGCTGATCCCTGGGTTTCATCCTATATGTAATATGTCAGAATTTCTAGGAGGAAAGTCAAAGATTTTGAGTTTTTGTAACTTATTTCTCAGGTGATGATTATAAAGACTAAAACTTGAAAAACATTGCTTTATAAGAAAGTAAACGGGCATTTCAGTTATGAGTCAATTTTACAAGTGCCAAAGTCTATTGTAAAGTGCAATTGTGGGAACCACAGGGGTTTTGTGCTTAAGGTGTTAAAGTAATGACTTTTTCCATGACCTTCAGTAAATCATCTCTTATAATTTTTGTTCTGCACTAAATTTTCCCTTGACCACACATTTCAGTCCTGTATACCTTTGAATCCTCCCACATCAACTAGCATTACATATTAGGTGTCATCTTTTCGGAATGTTTAAAATTTTTAGTATTCTCAGATTTTTCTAAAGTTCATTTTCAAGATTCTGGGTTCATACTATAGTAGATATAACAGCTACTGTTTGTCTAATAAGCAGGTTTTACCATCATTCTATCTCTGGCTGTTTTGGGAGTCTGCTCTTTGTGTCTATGTGATACTTGTAAGGCTTTTAATCATATGTATCCTCAACTCCAGCCACAGAGGAGGTCATCACCCAATTTGGAACAATGATAGTACTGCTACCTATGGCTACTGGTCAGTAACAAATATGGATTCCAAATTGGGACAATTGGAGTCTATACTAGCACTTTTCTTCTAGAGAAAGCTAAATATATAATTTCTTTCAGCTGAGTACACTAACCTTTGGAAGAAAGAGTCTGAAGTTATTCATGGCCTTGTTGACATTCAAGCTTCTCCTTGAATGGTGAGGAATGCTTGCCCCTCACTTCAAGTCTATGGAAAGGAGTTTCAAGAGAATAACTTGGGTATCTTAATTTGTGTATCTCATAGTGTCTGGCCAAATTCTGATTTGCACCAGGGAAATCTAATGGGCATGAGACAGTTAGCTGTCCATTGGTGAGCCAAAATAAAGACATTTTTATAGGGCTACTTATACTCCCTGAGTTTGTGGTGAGGCTGCATAAGGGTTTCTTGTAGACTCTAAGGGTCATGTCCATGTTATCTTTGCTTCTAACTGAGAGAGACACCTGTAATAGTAGCAGACCTTCAAAGAAATTGTAGATATTAGAAGATGCTTAGGGGCTGAAAACCATTAGAGAGGATACCAAAGACAGATTAATCTACCATTGCTCTGGTTCCCATCCATCTGCTCTTAAATATTGTCTCTCTACCCTTCTACATCTATTCCTTGCCCTGGAAGGCTGCCCATGATACATGGCATCAACCCTTCTACATCTACTCCTTGCCCTCAGGTTTCTAGTCAGATTTCCCAATAGAGAGTTACAGAAGAAGACCTGAGGGAAGGAGAAGATTGTGTAAGAATGTTTGTTTCCTGGCTCTTTCCCTTGAAGGCTGCTGAACCTGTGGTATCCCTTTCTGTTCTACTTATATTGACATTCTTTTTTCATGACTATCTCCTTCTGTGTACTGATCACTCCTCCCTCCCCTCATCCATTCAGGCCTAGAGGTGGTAACTGTCACTGTCACTAACCCCAGGTTTCTTCCCACTCCATTATGGTCTGCCTATGCTGCACCTACACTTTTATAAACAGTCCCTTTTATCATGGACAACAGTGTAGTGATTGCAGGGAGCAGGGGGTATAAGAGGACTAAATGGTAATGGAAAAAATAAAATAAATATTTTTA
Organism: Micronycteris hirsuta; assembly: GCA_004026765.1. Taxonomy (NCBI): domain Eukaryota; kingdom Metazoa; phylum Chordata; class Mammalia; order Chiroptera; family Phyllostomidae; genus Micronycteris; species Micronycteris hirsuta. The sequence goes on along the minus strand of PVJI01022508.1, from coordinate 18,191 downwards.
AAAATGAAGTAAACATTCTTCAAATTTTCCAGATCTGACTGCGCCATCTGTATCTTGGGGATGCTGATGGATACAGTCCTCATAAAAGAAATTACTGAAGAGAATCTCCAGAAATGAGGCATGCCTGAGAAATCCATGGAATCGCCATACCAGAAAGGCAGCCTCAAGGACAGAGAATGGCATACTTAGATCACTCAGTCAGTATTAGCCATGCAGTGATATTCTTATTCCATTACCTTTCCTCCCTCCCTTTTCTCCAATCCTACTTAGAATATACACCTTAAATAACAAGTTCAGGGAAGAAGAATAGAAACACAGGCAAGGAAGAACATATCCTTTTCACTGACTTTTGTGGGGGGAGTGAAAAACTTTAACTTTATATCAAATTTGGAGTTTAGATTATTACATGGGACTGGATATTTTAATTTGTTCTCAGAGGACCTCTATTACATAAAAAAGGTTTAAAAAATTGAATGTGGCCTAATTGTTTTTTTTTCAGAGTTAAAGTGAGGAGTGGCCAAGCTAAGTAAATATAAAGGCTTGATGAAAATCAAAATAAGAATAATAATAAATGCACTTTATGATTACATTGAATTTGTTTAAGGTTATGATTACATAAGTTACATAAAGCTATATCTGCTTCTCAAATGAAATAAGAATTTTAAATCCTGTTTCAGCAATAATATCTATGCTTTTCTTTTACTAAGAGTTAACATTGCTGAACCACTTCACTGCTTACTAGATGAAAATACTTTTAGATTGTCAAGCAGTTATTAGTTCTATGTCTGAACTAGTGCATTATAAGGAACATAAATGGGGATTTCTAACCATGATAATTCACTCTTATTGTTGGGGCTGACTAAGCTAAAAAGACCTTGTGAGAGATGAGCAAACTCTGTTCCTTGGACATAAATAGTTAGGTTAGGTATAACCTTACTTGTCATTCCCCAAGGTTGCAGCACTGTGGTATGGAATATATAACATACTAGAGAAAAGTCAAAGTCAAGACCAAAAAGATGATACCTCATACCACATTGTAGGGGTAGGGTAAGAATTATACAGGAGAAGAAATTGTGAAATTGGTTCTTTTGGGAGGTTAAGTTACAAAAGTATAAAGTATGAGTGTGGGTAGATGGTCTAGGAAGCTGCTTTATAAAATAGGTAGAAATACTGCCTCTTACATCAACTGTATACCTACTGGGGCCAAAAGGGACACAGCTGCCAAAAGAAGCAATTGATGAATGGAGAGCAAGAGATTTCAGATTAAACAATAAACGACATTTATTCATCTACAATATATGACTTGATAAACTTTTTATCTCATGTTATAACAGTTGCATAAAGATAGATGCTTTTGTTTTATTATGTCCAAAAAAGCCCAGCCAATGTTAATATAATGAGAACAGTTTGTGTGACATTGATGTAATCTGGCAGCCAAGGAGAATGGACTGGAATGTGCATGTGTTAACAATGACGACTTCACTGTAACAGTCAGCAGGGGCACTAGATGCCATAGAGTAAGCATGTGTACTGTGTGACATCACGTTCAAAATGACTGAGTGAGTTCAGCAATGAATCTGCATCAAATTTTGTGTTAAGTTTGAACATTCTTTCATGGAAACTATTCAGATAATTCAGAAGACTTTCAGGGATGATGCAATGAGTGCAGGGCAAATAAAATATGGCACAAATGCTTCAAAGATGGTCAAGAATCTGTTGAAAGTAATCCATGTTCTGGAAGGCCTGCAACGAGCAGGATACTTGAACGTGTAATGGGCTGCAATCAACAAAGATCTGCAACTGACAGTGCAAGAGCTAGAAGCTGATGTGGGGATTTGAAAAACTACTGTGTCTGAGATTTTGATGCAGGATCTTGGCATGAAACGTGTTGTGGCAAAATTCATTCTGTGGCTTCTGCTACTAGAGTAGAAGGGACATCATGCTGCAGTTGCTAATGATTTGATCCAAACTGCTCCAGTGACCCAGATTTCCTCAAGAAGGTCATAATTGGAGATGAAACATGAGTCTACAGCTGTGATCCAGAAATGAAGGTCCAGTCCTTCCAGTGGAAGTTGTCTGGTTCTCCATGCCCAAAGGTATGCCAAAGTCACAGCAAGATCAAGACCATGTTAACTGCGTGTGTTTTAAAAATATTTTATTTATTTTTAGACAGAGGGGAATGGAAGGAGAAAGAGAAGGAGAGAAACATCCATGTGTCATTGCCTCTCACACACCCCCTACTGGGGACCTGGCCCGCAACCCAGGCATGTGCCCTGACTGGGAATTGAACTGGCAATCCTTTGGTTCACAGCCTGCTCTCAATCCACTGAGCTACACCAGCCAGGGCACTGTGTGTTTTCCATTGGGAAGGTGTTGTCCATCATGAGTACACCCCTCCAAGCTGAACAATTAATAAGGAGTACTACCTCAATGTTCTTCGTTGATTCAGAGATGCAGTACAATGAAAATGACCATAGCTATGGGCAACTGGAGATTGGCAGCTTCATCACAACAATGTGCCTGCTCATGCACCATGTCTCATCCAGACTTTTTTTTTGGTGCAACTTCAAAACACCCAGGTGACTCAGCCACCCCTAAAGCCCAGATTTCGTGCCCTGCAACGTCTGGCTTGTCCCAAAACTAAAATCACCTTTGAAAGGGAAGAGATTTCAGACCATTGATGATATTCGGGAAAATATGACAGGGAAGCTGATGTCAATAGGGAGAACTGTGTGAAGCCCTAAGGTGCCTACTTTGAAGGGGACTGAGGTGTCATTTGTCCTATGTACAATATTTCTTGTATCTTGTATCTTCTTCAGTAAATGTCTCTATTTTTCATATTATTTGGCTCAAAACCTCCTGGACAGACCTTGTATCTTTTAGCCATATTCTACAGAGGGTATATTCCACAGTCCTTAATGCAGTTGGCTTCACAGTTTTCCTTATGGCAAAGTCTTCATGAGCTGCAGATCTCTTTTGGAACTAAGAAAAATCAGACACTTCATTATTACACAGGAATGCACTTTTGAGATCCTTGCTTTGTGAATATAGTTAATATAGTCGGTTAATCAGATGTAGCTAAAGTGAAGCAAAATGATGTTATGCACATGTGTGGGTGCTTCTTTAAGGGCCTTTAACCTAATTTTTCTTTGTATTTTTCTTCTTTGACATTTGAACAGATTTACTGCATAGATCTTCTATGGTTTTGAATTCTTTTATTTTCTCTATCTCAAGCTATGGCAACTATTTTTTGTTGTTGTTGCTGCTGCTTATCCCTTATATATCATCCCTTGATTTTATATAGAATATACACTTGAAGTTATTGATATTTTAATTATTTATTTTGGAATTATGGAACTCCTTTATGTAGCATGACACTTAAACAACCAGAGCAGTTCTCAAGGTGTGCTGTAATGCTGGTATCAGTCAGTCAATCAACAAACATGCTTATGCAAACTCCCTTGTTCTTTTGTAAATATGTACTTCTAACTAAAAAAGGGTATTATAATTAGTAGTACTTTGATTTACTAATTTAAATGGTATTTATATTGCAGTTTAATTATTAGCAGATATTATATCCACTGGTATATAAAGAAGTAGACTACATACCTGACATTTTTCTTTATTGAATATTAAGTATAAACACATAAAGTACATACACATATATAACATATGCATATATAAAGAATATATCAACAAATACACATAGAAATGTTTTTCATCACATATATTTTAATCAGTTTCATTGAAATATAACTTTCAGAAAGTGAATTTACTGATTTTAGCTGTAAAATTCCATGAGTTCTGACAAAAGTATACAGTAACTTGACCTTCAACACAATAGATATCTATTTTAATTATCTCCCAAACTTCCTTCCTGACTTTTTGCAGTCATTTTCCTCTTCCCAGTTCCATTTCCTGGTAACCATAGATCTTCCTTCTGAAACTATGATTTTGCATTTTCTACAATTTTGTATAAATGAATTCATACAGTGGTTAAAATTTTGTGTTTGACTGCTTTTCTTATCATATTGCTTTTGAGATTCATCCACATGGCTACATATATCAGTAGTCTATTCCTTTTCATTTCTGAATTGTATTCCATCATGTGAAATATACAACTGATTTATCTGTTCATTAGTTGGTGAGCATATGAGTTGTTCCCAGTCTGTGACTTACCTATTCATTTTTAACAGTTTAAGTAAAAAAGTTTCGGTCAGTGATACAATTTAATTTAAGTTCTGTGTATGGCTTGAGATATACATACATATATATGTATTATATATATGAAGATATATCTGTATCTATTTGTATGGGTATGTATATACACATACATGTGTGTATAAGCACATATATGTATACACACATATATGTATAATATTTGCATATGGATATACAATTTTCCAGCTACTTTTTTGAAAAAATCCTTTCCATAATTAATTATCTTAGCATTTTTATAAAAATAGATTTACCATATATATATATATATATATATATATATATATATATGATTCTATATCTAAAATCTCTTTTCGGTTCCATTGATCTGTACATGTATCTTTATGCCAACACTACACTATTTAGATTACTGTAATTTTTTTTTAAAGATTTTATTTATTTATTTTTAGAGAGAGGAGAAGGAAGGGAGAAAGAGCAATGTATGGTTGCCTCTCACATGGCCCTCACTGGGGACCTGGCCTGCAACCTAGGCATGTGCCCCAACTGGGAATCAAACCGGGACCGCCTGGTTCCCAGCCCGCGCTCAATCCACTGAGCTACACCAGCCGGGCTAGATTACTGTAATTTTTAAAGTAAGTCATAAAATCAAACAACATGAGTTCTCCAACTTTCTTCTTTAGTTTACAAATCATTTTGGTTATTCTATATCTTTTGCATTTCAACCATAATTTTCTGATTAGCTTGTCAAATTCTACAAAAAAATACCGTATTATCCAGACTATAAGATGCACCAGACCATAAGACACACCTAGGTTTTAAAGGAGGAAAATAGGAAAAACTATTTTTGAGGCAAAAAATGTGGTAAAATATTTAATAACATAATATTTCACCAATGTAAATGTAAAGAGCCAGGTAAGCTACATTTGGACTATAAGACGCACCTTCATTTTCCTCTCAAATTTGGGGGGGGGTGTGTCTTATAGTCTGAAAAATATGGTAGCTAACTAGGTTCTGTTTGGTCTATTTGTATGTATTTATCAATTTGAAGACAAGCTGACATTGGAAACAAAATCTGAATGATGCAACAGAAACAGCGAATCCTTGGTAGTTGCAAAGAATATCAGAAAGAGGTAAATTTCAGGATATACAGAGTTATAGGTGGAGCAACATCTGGATAAGGGATACCCTAGAATAAATATACTCATTAAAAAACCTAAACAGTGATGCAGGGCATGACTAGTTTACTTTTGATGTACTTTCATTCTGAGGTGAATATATTCAGTGTTTATAATAGTTTCCTTCTCTTAGGCAATTGGAAATGGTAAAGTAAGTGGTTCCATTTTAGTTTGTTAGAGTGTATGCCATACTTATAGTACACATAGTTCTATGGGCTTCACTTGAATTCTGCTTGTTTTTCAAGGTAAGAAACCTAACACCATGGTAATTGCAAAGGAAAGGTTGTTCTAAACCTTGGTTTGCAATCACTGTGGAATAGATCATGGCTGAAGAAAAGTATTAGATTTCTTACTCTGGTGCTTTATCTTGGCATGATTCATATGTTATTGTAAATTTCCTAGGGTCTACAGCTATTGGAAGTCAGAATCATAAACTACACTTTCTTAAATAGATGTACATAGAACAGAAGAGCATCATGCTATAACAGAGACACCAGCTAAAGCTCTGTCAACCCAAGGTACAAAAGTTAAAATTAGGGGATTTTATACATATTCTTCTAAAATTTTATACATTGTTTTAAAGTGAAAAAAAAAGACTAAGCAGATGGCCAAGTTCTTATTGTTGGTTATATCCTGATGGAACCATGCATGAACCAATCAAGAATGGGGCTCAGCCCTGGCTGGTATAGCTCAGTGGATTGAGCGCGGGCTGGGAACCAGAGGGTCCCGGTTCGATTCCCTGTCAGGGCTCATGCCTGGGTTGCGGGCCGGGTCCCCGGTGGGGGCTGTGTGAGAGGCAACCATGCATTGCTGTTTCTCTCCTTCTCTGTCTCCCTCCCTTTCTCTCTCTAAAATAAATAAATAAATAAAAATTAAAAAAAAAAGAATGGGGCTCAAATAACATTTTTCACAGCCTGCTTTGGGCTACATATTATAATTTTCATAATAGAACTTTGGTTTTATGAAGGACAAAGGTTATGTAATGTAATATATTGTTAAAACAAATGACATTTCAACTTCCGGCCAAGATGGACATGTAGGTAGACACACTTTGCCTCCTCAAGGAAACAAAAGAAGCACAACAACAAATTTAAAAACAAAAAACAACAAGAACTGACAGAAAATCAAACTGTATGGAAGTCTGACAACCAAAAGGTTAAAGAAGAAACATTCAGCAAGAATTGGGAGGAGGGTAGAGACAGGTAGCTGGGGCAGAGAGGATGCAATAAAAGGCAGTGGCTGGAATAACAGGTGGGCAAGGCAGCAGTGGCAGTCACACATTTGTGTGTGGAATAAATTGGGAGGAACAACTGGGGAGCAAGACAGACCACGCAACCCAGGGTTCTAGTGTAGCAAAAGATAAGCCTCAAAACCTCTGCCTGTAAACCTGTGGGGATTTTTGGCAGTGGGAGAAACTCCCAGCCTCACAGGACAGTTCATTGGAGAGACTCAGAGGGTCCTAGAATGTACAAAAGCCTACACGCCCAAGAAATCAGCAACAGAATGGCCCAATTTGCTTGTGGGTAGCAGGGTAAATGACTGATAGCCAGTAGAAAGCCAAGTAAACAATTGTTTTCTATCTGGCACCTCCCCCACAGACGGTGTCACAACACAGCGATATGGATTACCCTGCCCTGACAAATACCTAAGGTTCTGCCCTTTACAATGTAATAAGTGCACCAAGACAAAGAAATATGGCCCAAATGAAAGAACAGATCAAAACTCCAGAAAAACAACTAAGCAATGAAGAGATAGCTAACCTATCAAATGCAGAATTCAAAACACTGGTAATTAGGATGCTCACAGAAATGGTTGAGTATGGTCAAAAAATAGAGGAGAAAGTGAAGGCTATGCAAAATGAAATAAAGAAAAATACACAGGGAACCAAGAGTGAAGGGAAGGAAACCAGGTCTCAAATCAATGATTTGGAAGAGAAGGAAGAAATAAATATTCAACCAGAACAGAATGAAGAAACAAGATTTTTTTTAAAAATGAGAAGCTTAGGAATCTCTGGGACAACTTTAAACATTCCAACATCTGAATCATAGGGCTGCCAGAAGGAGTAGAGGAAGAGCAAGAAATTGAAAACTTATTTGAAAAAATAATGAAGGAAAACATCTCCAATCTGGTGAAGGAAATAGACTCTCAGGAAGTCCAGGATGCTCAGAGAGTCCCAAAGAAGTTGGACCCAAGGAAGCACACACCAAGGTACATCATAATTATATTAGCCAAGATTAAAGATAAGGAGAGAATCTTCAAAGCAGCAAGAGAAAAGGAGAGAGTTACCAAGAAAGGATTTCCCATAAGACTATAGACTATCAGGTGATTTCTCTAAGGAAACCTTGCAAGCAAGAAGGGGTTGGAAAGAAGTATTCCAAGTCATGAAAGGCAAGGACCTACATCCAAGATTACTCTATCCAGCAGAGCTATCATTGAGCATAGAAGGGCAGATAAAGTGCTTCCCAGATAAGGTAAAGTTAAAGGAGTTCATCATCACCAAACCCTTATTATATGAAATGTTAAAGAGATTTATCTAACAAAAAGAAGAAGATCAAAACTATGAATGGTAAAATGACGACAAACTTACAACTATTAACAACTGAGCATAAAAAAACAAAAACAAAAACTAAGCAAACGAGTAGAACAGGAATAAAATTACAGAAATTGAGATCACATGGAGGGTTATCAGTGGGGAGGGGGAGGGGGGAGGAGAGGGGAAAAGAAAGGTACGGGGAGTAAGTAGCAAAATTGGTAGTTACAAAATAGACAGGGGGAGCCCTGGCTGGTGTAGCTCAGTGGATTGAGTGCGGGCTGCGAACCAAAGGGTCGCCGGTTTGATTCCCAGTCAGGGCACATGTCTGGGTTGCAGGCCAAGTCCCCAGTGGGGGCCACGTGAGAGGCAACCTCGCATTGATGTTTCTCTCCCTCTCTTTCTCCCTTCCTTCCTTTCTCTCTAAAAATAAATAAATAAAATCTTTTTAAAAAATAGGGGGAGGTTAAGAATAGTATAGGAAATGGAGAAGCCAAAGAACGTATGCATTTGACCCATGGACATAAACTAAGGTGCAGGGGAGGTTCAGAGTAGAGGAAATAAAGGGGAGGAAAGAATGGGACAACTGTAATAGCATAATCAATAGAATATAGTTAAAAATATACAACAACAACAACAACAAAAAAACAAGCTTTCATGAGCAGATTTGGTATTTCTTAAGTTTTTGAATCCTATAGAGGTATTTTAGAGTAGAGGGCTTGTGTATAAACAGGAAGTCTAAATCCTTCCAGGTAAAATTTCCAGGTTTTGAACTTTCCCTTGAGGGTTTAGAGTGCTTTTCTCCCAAAATGTGGCCCTTATCAGCATATACGAGCTTGTAGAAAAGGTCTCTGTAACTAGGGTCTAGATTGATTCTATGATGTGCTGAATCACACTCCGTCCCGTGCCACAGAAACTTGGTCAATGGGTGCTGAGAGACCAGGAGGAAAGTTGAGGCATATTGCTTTTGACTCTCAACGACATGGTAGGTCATAGATTCTCACTGAATGGGCCTAGCTTATCAATATACAGGGAGTCAAAAGCTGCAAATTAAGAGCATGAGAAGAACAAAACTCCTCACATCATTATGATTTACAACCAACAGAAAGTATGACATTCATTGGCATAATCACATTCAAATTAAAGTTTGATTTCAATCAATTATACTGGGCTATAAGGAGAAATTGCTCCTCGATATGAGCTGGTCATCATTTCAAGGATAGGTAAGTGATTAGAGGGCCACATGCTGCTCTTCCAGTATGTGATTTAAGCCTAATTGACATTCTCTGCAGGGCAGCCTGGGACAGAACAGTCATTCAGTTTGAACTCTCTTTCATCATTAGAATTTTTAAGAAAGAAACATTTGGAGATGTTTGGCAAGCTAATATAAAAATCTAGGATGTTCCTGGCCATTGGCATTCTAAATGGCCACCAGTGGTATTTTTTCATGCAGTAAATTCATCTTGTTCAAAACTCCAAAGCACAAAAGTTAAAATGTTGGGTTGTAGACATTTTTATTTTATTTTTCCTTCTGATTGAATTTATTGGGGTGATATTGGTTCTCAAAATCTTACAGGTTTTAGGTGCACAATTCTATAACACATCACTTGTATACTGTATTGTGTCTTTACCACTCCAAGCAGTTTCCTTTGATCACCACTTATCTCCATATTACCCTCCCCCACCTCTCCCCCTCCCCCTGGCAATCACCACACTTTTGTCCATGTACATAAATTTTTTCTTTTTTGTTCAATCCTTCTACCTCCCTCACCCAGGACTACCCCCCTAACAGCTGTCATCCTGCTCTCTATCTATGTGTCTGTCACTATTTTCTTGTTAGTTCATTTTATTCATTAGATTCCACATATGAGTAAAATCATATGGTATTTGACATTAGTCTGACTGGTTTATTTCACTTAGCATGATGCTTTCCAGGTCTATCCATGTTGTTGCAAAGGGTAAGATTCCCTTCCTTTTTATGGCTGTGTAGTATTCCAGTATGTAAGTGTACCACTGCTTTTTTATGCACTAATGTACTGATGGACACTAGAGGTGTTTTCAGATTTTAGCTATTGCAAATAATGCTGCAATGAACATGGGTGTGCATATATTCTTTTGAATTAGTGTTTTGAGATTCTTTGGATATATTCCCAGAAGTGGAATCACTGGGTAAAAAGGCTGTTCCATTTTTAATTGTTTGAGGTAACTCCATACTGTTTTCCACAGTGCCTGAAGCAATATGCATCCCCACTAACAATGCATGAGGGTTCCCTTTTCTGCATGTCCTTGCCAACACTTGTTGTTTGTTGATTTATTTTTTATAGCTATTCTGACAAGTGTGAGGTGATATTTCATTGTGGTTTTAATTTGTATTTCTGTGATGATTAGTGATGTTGAGCATCTTTTTATATGCCTATTGATCATCTGTATGTTCTTTTTGGAAACGTGTCTGTTTAGGTCCTTTGCCCATTTTGTAATTGAAATGTTTTTTTTTTTTTTTTTTTTTTGGTATTGAGTTGTATAATTTCTTGATAAATTTTGGAGATTGACCCCTTATCAGAGATATCAGCAGATATGTTCTCCCATTCAGTGGGCTATCTTTTCATTTTGTTGATGGTTTCCTTTGCTGTGCAAAAGTTTTCAGTTTGATGTAGTCCCATTAAATTTTTTTTGTTTCCCTTGTCCATGGAAATATATAAGTGAAAATTATTGTTATAAGAATTGTCTGAGATTTTACTGCATGTGTTTTCTTCTAGGATTTTTGTGGTTTCAATTCTAATATTTAAGTCTTTCATATATTTTGAGTTTATTCTTGTATATGGTACAAGAAGGTGGTCTAGTTTTCCTTTTTTTGAATGTATGTGTCTAATATTCCCCAAACCATTTTACTGAAGAGGTGATCTTTATACCATTGTATGTTTTTGCTTTCTTTGTCAAATATTAATTTACTATAAAGGGATGGGTTTATTCTGGTTCATTGATCTGTATGTCTGTTTTTATGCCATTTCCATGTTGTTTTAATTACTATGGCTTTAAAGTATAGTTTAATATCCGTTTGTGTGATTCTTCCAACTTTGTTCTTCTTTCTCATGATTGCTGTTGCTATTCGGGGTCTTTTGTGGTTTCATATAAATTTTTGCAGTATTTGTCCTAGTTCTGTGAAATATGCCATTGGTATCTTGATACAAATTTCATTGAATCTATAGATTGCTTTAGGTAGTATGGACATTTTAATGATGATAATTCTTCTTATCCATGAACAAGATATATGCTTCTACTTATTTGTATCTTCTTCAATTTCTTTCTTAAGTGTCTTATAATTTTCCAGTTACAGGGTTTTTATATCCTTGGTTAAATTTATTCTAAGGTATTGTCTTCTTTTTGAAGTAATTGTGAGGGTTGTAGACATTTTAAAAATAATGTTTATCAAGTGTCATGTCTTAGTTTATTTGGACTGCTACGATAAGGCATCAGAGACTTCATAGCTTATGAACAATAGAAATTTATTTTTCACAGTTTCATGTGCTGGGAAGTCTAAGATTAAGGCACCAGCAGGATCATGCTCTGGTGAGGGCTGTCTCCTAGTTCCCAGCAGATATCTTCTTACTGTGACCTCCTAAGGTGGAAGGGGGGTTTGAAGCTTTGTGGTGTCTCTTTTATCAGAGCACTACAGGGAACTGTTCCACATGGCGTGGGGAATGTAGCCCAGCCCCTGACTTGGAAAGCCAGTGGGGAGTGAGTCGGCACACAGGACCCAGGCCCACGGCTAGGTTTTCCTGTGGGGAATAAGGCCTGCATTGTACCTAGGCTGCTATGAGTCTTGCTTTTGCTAAAACTCCCTCACCCTGAATTGAGGCAGCAAATACTTACTGCATATCTTTAAAGTAACTTCCTAAAATCTATACTAAACCTCCCAAGGATGAGTGTAACCAGCTCAACCACTTTTTCCTTTGCATTTGCAAATATCCTTTTTCTTTATAGTAATAGCAACTTCCTCTCCTTTGTTATCTGTAAAAGGTAACCACCTAAAGAGAACCTGTGCATAGTAAATGAGGACCATCTTCCATGTAATGTGCCCAGAAAAGCAATAAAAGCCTGTCCAGGCAGGGGTTTGGGTCCTCTCTCTCACTCAAGGAGTGGCCATGCCATCCCTTTTTCTCCACAGGACTTCTGTAGGCTGTGTGAATTTGTCGCAGCCACAACTCACGGACCCCACAGGCCAGAGTCTGCATCAGAGCACCAATCCCATTCATGAGGCTCTGTCCTCATGACCTAAGCACTTTCCAAAGGTCCAATTTCCTCAAAACACTACATTGGGTGTTAGGATTCCAACAGATTAATTTTGAGGGGAAACATTCAGACCATAGCACCTCAATAATCTGTGTGACCTCTAAAATATTTTCCTGTGAGCCTCAGTACACTAAAAATATGATCCTATCCTATACCAGCAGGTTAGCCTTATGTAAGCAAAGTCCATGTTTTAATGATTAAAAATGGTTTATTCCTAGAAGCTCCCTTAGGCCAAGCAATACAATTTGGAAAAAAATATTTAAAAAATGGTTGTGCTACGAAGACCTTAAAAGAAATAATTCCCTTTTCTTCTTGTTTTTAAATTTTCACTCATTCATTCTTTTATAGTTGCAAAATAGCAATCATTTGTTACATGTCAAGATTTATGATACATTTTATGTTTAATCACAACTTTATAAGAAATTAATTACTATAGTTATTATTTCTATTCTTATATATGAAGCAAGTCAGTTTCAAACAGATTAAGAAACTTGCCCCAGGACAGAGAACTAGTAAGTAATAGAAGCATTTAAATGTTCTGCTATACAATGGTGAGTATTGTCTTCATTATATCTGATAACTTGGCTGTTGTTGAAGACCTGTGGCATTGCATACTTAGTACCCATAATGCCTTACACTGAACAGTAGAAGACACATAGAAATTTATCAAATTCAGAGTCTGTTCTTCAGAAGCTAAGAGTCTGGTGAGGTAGAAAGTACATGACTACAAATAACTACAATAAAAGGAATTATCATATTTTTCAGACTATAAGACGCACCCCCCCAAATTTGGGAGGAAAATGGGGGTGCGTCCTATAGTACAAATGTAGCTGAATTATAGTCTGAATGTTATTTATGTTATTAAATACTTTACCACATTTTTTGCTTCAAAAATTTTTTTCCTATTTTCCTCCTCTAAAATCTAGGTGCGTCTTATGGTCCAAAAAATAGGGTAAGTTAGAAGAGGCAAAAGAGCATAGCAAGAAAAGACACCAAGTGAGGGTAGTTGTTTATTATGAAAAGCTTTGTGGAAGACAGATTTGAACTTGATCTTGAGTGAAGATAAAGGTTTACATGTGCTGTGGTGGTGGTATGTGGAAGGCATCCAATAAAGAATGTAACTGATAAGATTTAGTACCATTTCATTCTGGTGTATAGGAATCCTTGGTTTCTTGTTTAGATATCCTTTTGATTCTACAGATTCAGTCTTAGCCCCTCTCAACCAGTCTCTTTACCTCAAAAGTCTGACCTGTGTTGACAACATCAATGGGATTCTATATCTTCTGAATTCCTGTTGGATTAGGCCATTGGAGAGCTCCAAACAGGATCTGATTCATTACTAGGGGCATTAATAGTCTCAGGCACTCATCCCCTTATAGGGTGTCACCTTCAATTAGCTGTAATCAAAACTAGAGGTCACTATGTCTACCAAGGTAACTATAAATGTTCTCGAGTTCTGGCAACTGCTTTCTTCCCTAACACTGCACCTTTCCTTAAGGTCCCCCTATACCCCCAAATCAGTTAAGTGTCCTTTTGGGGGTGATTTTAATTATCCCAATTTGAGTATACCATCTCTTCTCTATTAAGACCCTATCTAATACATCTTTCTACACATCCTTACTCTCCTTTTGTGTGACATAGTCTGCACCCATGCTATTATAGAAACAGTACGTTTATAAAGAATATCTTTAAATATAAAAAGTACTTTTATCTTTAATTTACTTTTGCTGAACTATTTTGATGTTTTTCTTCAAGGTAGATTGGCTAAACCAATGTTGCCAATGCATTGCAGATGACTTTATGTACCATAAGGAGGCAATAGAACAATGTTTGGCCTGAGAAACTACCTGCAAAAACAGAAAATTATTGCCATTTCTTAATAATACTGCTAGTTTCATGAGTGCCTGTGGATAGTGTGGGATTCTGCATCTTTGTTCATAGGAGGGTAGTACAACAGTGGCTAACAGTATAGTCTTTCTTTTTTGTTGCATTACTCTTGATCCAAGATGAGTTTTTTGGGAGCCCATAAGTAGTATGTGTTTGCTTGCTCTTAATCAGGGAGAAACAGGAAGTCGTCGTCACCCCCAAGTCCCATGTGAATAGCTAAAGTGTGTTTCCTGGGGCAATTCTTACAATGCTTTCTTCTCTCTACTCTCACTAGATGGGGGCACAGCAAAGAGAGATGTGGGATATAGAAATATAGATGCTTTCCCCCTGCTTCTTGATCCTTGACACTCTCCCACACTGAGGTCACTAAGTAGGTTAGCAGATGCGGCAAAAACTCAATTCCTCTGCTCCTTTGGGCATCTATGAAAAGCGTATAGTATAACTCATGGTAAACAGATAATAGTACCAATTGAAGAGAGACAACACATCTTTTTTTTTTTTTTTTTTTGTAAACTCCATCACTTTGTGAAAAGGATCATCCAGATTAAGAAACACTTGTCATCTCCAAACTCCACAAACCTTATCTGTACTTAGTCATACACATTTCTTCTGTTCGAATGACTAAAGAAGAAGGCCTTTTGGTTGTACACAAGGATGTGCAATGAAAGCAAGAGGGTATGTTAGACTTTATTAGGGCTGCTTTGTTACTAGTTCTGCTGCTGGCTGGGCTCCTTATCCTCCCTCCTTACCTGTTACCTCATTCTTCAGTTTCTACTTGAACTTTAAAGCGCCTCTAATTATGAGATTTTCACCTTGCCCATCTTTTTAAAATCATTAATTTCCCCTCTTCGTATTCATTCACGCGAGACCACATCCACCTGATAATCTATGGTCTCTATAGAAAATCCCTGCTTTGAGAATTGATGAAGCTGCCTTGGATTTGAAGTTGAATAGATCCGGTTTTAGTTAGTGCTTTGCAATTGGTCCTCTGCACATCAGTCAATCTCTCTTCAGTTTCCTCAGGTGATATGGAGATTAATAACACTTCTCTCAAGAGTTATTAAGATAAATTTGGAAAGGATAGTATAAGTATAAGCAATTACTATTTTCTACTCTCACTACTACTCCTCCTGCCCAGGAATTTATCCCTTTTTGTGTAATTGACTTGTTATTTCTATCTATTCAATTAGACTCTAATGACACGAGGAGAGAAACTGTGCTAACTTCAGTTCGCTACTGTCTACCCATCATCTAACATGGAGATGAACCAGATCAGATATTCTCTAAATATTTGAATTACACTATAATCACCAAGGCAGCAACTGCATTTTCATACCAAACAGTACAATCTTTTATTTAATATTTGTAGATCTTGGTATCAACTAATACTTGAGAAAGTATTTGTTCATCCTTACACAAGCCCCTCCTTTTTCCTTTTAGTGACATTTCCTAAACATCTTGGTAACTTAGCCTGTGATAGGCAGGAAAATGTGTGAATCCATGATAAATCTGCTTGCAAAAGGATGGTAATAATAGGCTCTATTCCTATAACTGCCCATCTCCAGTATCAGTGGACAGAAATGCATCAGAGAATACATATCTACTCTGTTGCTGCTACAACTAAGCTATTATGTTCAGAAAATCCAATCTGCCAGTCCAAACCTGCAGATGATTTTTGTATGGTGTCCTAAGATATACTTATCTAGAAATTAGCTTTTGTACTACTTCCTGCAGCTTGCCAGGTACAATTGCAGTAGAGGACAAATGGAGGACATTGGCACCAGAATTTCTCCATTAAACTGGCTATTAAAACAAATAGAGAATTCTAGTGCACAATGCTCACTGAGATAGTCTTACCATTAAGGAAATACCAGTTAAAACATAGTGAATGTCAAATTTGTGAGTGCAATGCTGTAAAGATCTCTCTCATAAAAATTAAAAAAAACAAATTCTTTAGATTTTGGACAATATACTCCACTAATTTTTATATATGTCATTTTGTGTGTGTATGCTCATCTGTCTGCCTTTACATATCACTGTACTTGGTATTTACTTAAGTTTTGATTCTTGGCTGACTTTTGTCAAATGAGTAGCTTACTGATGAAAAAATTTCAATAAAATAACCTATAGTGTGAGCTGACAGAGGCTAGTTGGTAGTAGTTAGGCACTTGATAGCTTTTTAGTCAATAGAAGAACAATGATACACAGGGCTCTTACCGGGGGAAGCAGCTTCAGAAGCCTGCCTTGTTAGTACCCCAAATGGTTGCTCTGTAACTGGTATGCCCACACTAACCAAGATCACAGACAATGAGGTCTAAATCAGGATGCTAATTAATTCCATTTTCATATTTTATGGCATTATCAAGGGACCAAAGTTCTCCTGACCTTTAGTTAACACATATCTTAGATATACTCTGGGAGAAGTAAAATCTAATGCAGACGTGTGCATGCTTACCCTGGAATCAGAAGGAGGGCTTTGGCTATATAGCTACATTGGGTATGAACTTATCACTGCAATAGAAATACAGCTACCACTGGTAGCCTTCTTGGACCAAGACAGCCTCTCTCCTGGATAATCCTTGAATGAACACACAGTTTTTTCTTGATAACAGTACTGGCAATTTTTTTTACTGATGCATAAAAACCTATACAACTTAGTGGTTTAAAATAATACATAATTATTATTTCACAGTTTCTAGGAGCCAGGAGTCTGGGAATAGCTTAACTAGGTCCTCTCATTGCTGCAAACCATATTTTGGCTGCACTAGCTTTGTTTCTGGAACTTAGGGTCCTCTTCCAAACTCCCATGATTGTGGCAAATCAATTTCTTGAAATTATAAGAGTCCCCCTTTTCTTAGTAGTTGTCAGTAGAGGACTGTTCTCAACTCCTAAAAGCCTTCCACCATTCCTTATCACAATGTTTCTGTTTGCTTCTAAACAGTCAGCAGAAGAATCTCTCCCCCAATCTGCTAAAACAGAGTCTTATATAAAGTAACAAACACAGGAATGATTATCCCATCACCTTTGACATGTACATTAATCAAGCTATGCACTATCCTATCATACTCTAAGCCTCTCCATCCAGAAGGGAGGAGGCTATACAGCATGTGTTCACCAAGAGACTAAAATCTTGAGGACCAGTTTAGTAGTCTTCTAACTACAGTGACTCTCCTTTCTCTATGCTTTATATAGCCTAGTACTGTGGTTCTTTGTTTTGACTGCAGAGTAGGCTGTCCTTGAAGGTATTTCCAAGTGTAGGTGCTCAGACCTGATCTTTAGAATTCAGATCTAGTATACTCATATGTGAGACAAAACAGAAGCATTTGTATTTTCAAGCTCCATAGGTGATTCTGAAGAGCAGGCAGGTGGCAAACCCCTTGAGTTCCTGTTAATTTTCTGAAATCTGATTCACATGCATCTGAATCCTGATTTTGACTCCATAATTTACCATCATTGGGACCTAGGAAAAAATCATTCGATCACTCTAAACCTTGGTTGCCTTATCTGTAAAATAGGGGTGATAAAAAGGTTACTTTAATTGCTAGTTGTTACACGATTCATTAAAATTATGCCTGAAACATGATTAGCATATTCCTAGCACATTGCAGTTGTTCAATTAATGTAGCTATTATTATATGATTCCATGGCTGACACACCTTCCTTCTGATAGTGAAAGCTTGCAAATATTATATTAGTTATCTTTTCTGTTTTTTTCTGGGTATTTCTGTAGACTGCTGATCTATCCTGTTTTAGAGTTATATAGTTTAACTTAGAGAAGGTAATGTCATATCCAAGTCCTGAATATAAAGGTAGAGAGTAGGCAATTCATTTTTGCCTTCAAGACACGTGCACAGTGAGATCTGCCATTCTAATGGCATTGGCGACACCTGGCAGCCCAGAAACACTGTAGTCAGGAAAGGTTAACAGCTTCTAGCTGTTTTCACCTATTTGTTCATAACAAGACTTTTTATTTTTATTTTAACCTAAAATAAGTGTACTGATTATTTGTGTGGACAATGGAAAAAACTCTTCCCAACATACTAATTGATTTTTTCTTTTTTTTCTTTTTTAACTATATTTTATTGATTATGCTGTTACAGTTGTCCCACTCTTCCCCCCTCCTTTCCCCC
>PVJI01022507.1:0-25151 GCA_004026765.1 Micronycteris hirsuta | reverse complement strand
GCCACTGTGGGACCCCCCAGATGGCGGCATTTCGTGAAGACCCTTCCCACAGAGCTGGCCGGGAACACTGAGGCTGCAGCCGAGGTCCCCCATGGGGGCTGGCCAGGGCATCCAGGTGGAAGCTTCCAGACTTGGTGATTGTTGGGGAGGCAGATTTCCAGGGAGACCCTTCCTGCCCTGAGTTGGAGACCCAGGAGAGGCAGCCACCAGGGGCCCATTGTATTTCCTGGGCCACGTGGGATTGGTTGACAGGGCGTCCCCAGGAGGCAGGAAAAAAACCGAGGCGGGAGCTCATTAGAGAGGTTAGACAAGGCAGGAAAACTGGGTTCCCCCCAGGGGCCGGTGCCCTCCCCTACTTTGAGGCCCCTCCCTGCCCAGAGTGGTAATTCTTCAGGAGCAGTGACCTTGCAAACACCAGCAATATATAGGGAAACTTTGTACCCGGATAATAAAACAATCATTTCCTTGCAGTGTTTCTACAGGTAGAATGCAGGCATGGTGCCCTCTAGGAATGGCCCGGCCAAAGGCGGTAAAGGCGAGGATAGGCACTGTTCTCAGGCAGAGAGTCCTGGCCCACCCAGGGCTGGGCCACTCACCGTCAGCGCAGGGTCCCCTGTGCCCTGACACAAGCTCCGGGTTCTGGCCGTGGGACCTGGGCTCAGGGGTTCTGCTCCTCCAGGCCCTTGGCGACCTTCCCTCAGCTCCTGCCAATACCTGCTTTATCCCTGAACAAAGCAAAACTCTTCCCTTTCCTTTTGCCAGGAAGAGCGTAATTTGTTCATTTTATTTATGCTACAAGCAACCTGAGACTTGCCTTCCCCAATCCTCCCTTAGGCATAGCTGGTAATTCAATAAGCTGCAAAAAACAGCAACAAAGAAACAGTTGTAACCTTGTATCTGAAACAATGTGTACATACCTTTCTGCCACATTCTTTCTCCAGACAAGCATGCGGGAGGGTACTGGACTCTCTCAGGTACACAGAGGCTGCTCCTGGGGCTCCCCAGGGCCTGACAGGGACTGCCAGACGTCAGGGTCTGTCTGTGTAGTAGGGTCCTGGGTGGGTGGGGGCCTCAGTCTGGGCTGTTAAAGTGGGGGTTGGGGTTGGGTGGGGGTGGCCATGGCTGATGCTTCTCCCTCCCACCCCTCTTGCTACTGCCCCAACCCCAGGTCTCTGTCCCCTGCTCCTCTCTGAGCCTAACTCAACCTCCCTGTTTGCCCTGGGGTGTGGGGAAGCTGTTTACCTCCATCTCCATCCCTGTGCCGTGGGGATCATAGACAGTTACAGAGTTCATTTTAACTGGTCTGGTTTCTCTCTCCTCCCACAGCAGGGTTACAGAGTGGTCCTCTGCTCTCCCTGCATGCCAGACCACAGGAGTGTGTGTGTGTGTGTGTGTGTGTGTGTGTCCCCGCATGCACACGCACACACGTGCTCCTCATTCCTAGTGCATTATTATTGCTGCCCTGCCATTGGTGTGCATGAATGTAGTATGGGTGGGCCTCATCTAATCAGTGGAAGGGTCCCCCCCAAAAAATGACTGACGTCTCCCAGGAAAGAGGGAATTCTGCCAGCCAACTTCCTTTAGATGCAGGCCGCTGCATCAACGCTTCCCCGGCTGTCCAGCCCACCAGGCAGATTGCGGACTTGCCAAGCTTCCACAAGCACATGAGTCAGTTCCTCATTCGCGACCACCAGAAACGGGTAGCAACCCAAATGCTGACCCCACCGGAGGATGGAAAAGTCCATTATGATACGAACTTCAGTGGAGCGCTGCCACAGACAAGGGCCTATCCCAGGGCCATATGGAAGCGAAAGAAGTCGCACTAAAGGGTCCCTAGCACCTCACTCCTCTTACATAAAATTCAGAAACGTGCGTCTTTGTAAAACTCGGTGGGGCGTGTTTGTGTGGGTAGTCTGTTTCCATTGAGCTTAACTGCTAACTTATATCTGCACTTCAATCTCTCTCTCTCTCTTTTGCATTCTTCTCCTAGGTTTATTCAACACAATCCTTTTACTCTACACAATGAAATACCACAAAGTTACCAAAAAACTCAAAACAGAAAATGTACACTACCGACTGCATCATAAAAGCCCAAAGCCGTGTGCATGTCCCCAGAGTGAAACCCCACGACCTCCATGAAGAAGGTGGAGGTGAGCCCCCAGGGCCCTGCGGGGCTGGCTCTCCACCTGCTCACTGGTTTCAGAGGAAGGAGGTATGGGGTGTGGGTGGGTGTGCATGAGTGTGTGTGAAAACAGAACCATTTACAGCAACTAAGGGGATGTTTGGCTGCAGAGGCCGGGACTCTGGCAGGGGCACGGGGCCAGGTTAACAGGAATGGCAGCTGCGCAAAAGCCTGCCCTTTCTTGAGGGACCCTCAGGCTGCTAGACTGGCCCTAGATCTTTGACAGAATGGAACCCTGTGCCCCCAGGGCGGGGTGGCACTGCCGCTGGAACCCTGCTTGTTCCGGCTGGCTTTGCCCCTGAACTGACTCCGGACGGGAAATATGGGGACTTTCTAGCCAGATAACTGGAGGGTGTTTTCATAGGCAGAACCCCAAGCCAACATCAGTTCTGCAGCTGCACTTGGCCTTCAGAGGAAATGTCTCCATGCTGCCTTTGAAGCCTGCCCCTCAGTGAGGGTTTGTTTCCTAATGACTCCTTAGGCTAGAAAAGTGACGAGCTGACTTGGATGGTGCCGAGTGACGGGGCAGAGCTCCGGTGGCTTGCTTATGGGGAGGAATTGGAGCTGGAGCGGCTCCTATGGCAGCGGCAGCCGGGGCTGGGGGGTGAGTAGTGGGATGGCCAGTGCACGGGGGACCTGCGCCGTGGGGAGCGTGACCTTCTCCTCGTCTGTGGGGGTGACCGGCACCACGTGGGAGGTGATGGCAGCATTCTCCTGGGAGGGCTGCATCGCTTGGGCAGTGGTCTAGGCCAGGGGGCCAGCACAGCTGTGGCCGTGATTTCCCGGCCATCCATTTGTCCTCCATCCTGTGCTTCAGCGCCTTCCCGGCTTCATCTGGATCCTCAAACTCCACGTATGCGTGGCCTTTAGATAGATGGGGGCGCATCCTTCCTACAGGCATGCCAATCATTTTAACTTTCCCACAGGTGGAGAACATCTCCATGA
Organism: Micronycteris hirsuta; assembly: GCA_004026765.1. Taxonomy (NCBI): domain Eukaryota; kingdom Metazoa; phylum Chordata; class Mammalia; order Chiroptera; family Phyllostomidae; genus Micronycteris; species Micronycteris hirsuta. Next base: position 22,024 of record PVJI01022507.1, on the reverse strand, counting down.
TGTGGGCTTTGGTCACCTTCCTGGTGAGCGGCCCAACGTGTACTTTGGGGGTTTGGGGAAGGGCCCTGCCTTTTCCTTTCCTTTTCATTGCTTTGGGGTGCTTGGGATTTGGAGTGGGAACACCGCCGTTGTCCTGGCCGGGAAGGACTTAGAGAGCCGGAGGAGCTGCTGGAGCGGGGGCTGCGGGATGTGCTTGAACTTCCCGCAGGACTCGATGCAGCAGAGCTAGAGGTCCTGCTGAGCCGGTGCCGGTTCGGGCCGGACGGAGACCCGGTGCTGCTGCTCCCACAGCAAGCGCTGCGCCTCTTGTGCCTCTCGTGAGTTTTACCCCCCCCCCCACCATGCTCCTCGGTGACCCTTTCAACTTCAGAGCATCCTTGGGCTTCTCATCGGAGCCGTCTTTGCGTCTGGTAGCAGAAGGAGCCCTAGTGCCGGACTTTTATTTTCTTTGACTCCTAGCAGGCTCTCCTTTGTCACTCCTGATAAGTCCATTCTCCCCTTCTGAGGCGTTCAAAGCAGCAGTGGCGGCCTCACTTCTCTGGACTCTCACTTCTGACTCAAGGCTGAGAAACGATCTCCAGTTCATGGCGATGTAACCCCTTCCGGCCCCCGTGACCTCCGCCCGCTCTCCTCCGCCGCTGAGGTCGGCGCCGCTCAGTTGGTCTTTTCTGCTGTTTCCTCAGCCTGTTCTGTTCTCTTTCTTGCCTCCTTTTGGGCTGGTTGAGTGTATCATTTCATTTCTCTTTACTGGTTTACGTGCCACACACTGTATCTCTTTGTCTTGGGGCTGCCCTAAGAATTACTCACACGTTTCCCCTTCGCCCACTGACTTTCTTGTACCTCTGTTCTCCCACCTGCCTTCATCCACCTTCTGCCTAAAGAACATTGTGGCCTATTGCAAACTGACCGGAAGTTCTCCCCACTCTCCTGCACGAGCCCCTCCGCGGGGGGTATTTGCTGCTCCTCCAATCAAGAGGTAAAGAATTTCTCTGCCTTCTGAGGTCAGAGTGTGGCCACCTGGCTTGCTTTGGCCAATATGATGTTAGCAAAAGTGATACAAGCAAGGACCTACGTGCACTTGTGCATCAAGGATTGCTCAATGATGGACAGACACACAGACATCCTCTTGGTTCTCTCTCCCTGTAGAACACAGATGTGCGCCATTGGAGCAGAAGGGTCACCTGTCAGACCTGACTCTGAGGAGGTAGCTTTTTAACCTGTTGTGATTAGAACAAGCAACTTGGTTTTCATTCACAATTATGTTCAACAAATGCAGAAAGATATATGCGTCTCCACATCCCTTGCAGCATTATTGACAGGAGCCGAGATGTGGAAGCCACCTGATTGATTACCCGTAGATGACTGGATAATGAAGGTGCGGCACATATCTCCAATGGACTATTACTCAGCCATGAAAAAGAATGAAATCTTACCATTTGCAGCAACATGGATGGATCTAGAGCATATTAAGTGAAGTGAGACAAGTCAGACAGAGAAAGACAAATGCCAGATGGTGTCACTTATCTGTGGAATCTAACAAACAAAATAAATGAACAAACAAAACAGAAACAGACTTACAGATACAGAGGACAGACGGATGGTCGCCAGATGGGAGGGGGGTAGGGGACTGGGCGAAAAGGCAAAGGGATACAGAAGTACAAATAGGTAGTTACAGAGTGGTCATGGAGTGTATAGTATAAGGAATGTAGTCGATAATAATGCGATAACTGTGCGTGCTACCAGATGGGTGGCAGACTTTTGGGGGATCACTTTGTAAGTTATATAAATGCCTAGCCACTATGCTGTACACTTGAAACTAATATAAAATTGAATGTCAACTGTAATTGAAAAAAAATGTTTTAAATAAATAATGTAGTGCCCTGGCAGGGTGGCTCAGTTGGTTGGAGCATCATCCCGTACAGCAAAAGGCTGCGGGTTCGATCCCTGGTCAGGGCACATAGAGGAGGCAACCGACTGACGTTTCTCCTCTCTCTCTCTCTCCCCAGCCCTCCTTCCCTTTCTCTCTCTCTCAAATCAATAAACATATCCTCGGATTAAAATATAATAACAAGGCATTGATTTTAAAAGTTGAATAATAAAACCCTTGGTTTTAAAAACTGCACTTGGAGAGGAAGTCACCATGTATTCATACATATTCATTTCGTTCTGCACTCCAGCGCCCAAGTGACTGCTGGCCTGGGTGTGTCAAACTTCAAGTTTTGCTCTAGGTCAACCCACAACCTACCCACTTTTCTTGTTCCTTTGCTTATTTGTACAAAACCCGGCGAAAGATGACGCAAGGCTTCCTCAAGGCGCGGAAAGGGCACCAACGCTGATGGCAATATTATCTGCCAAGCTGGGTCCTTACGGAACTTGTTTTCAGACGTTCGGCAAACACATGCCGTGTGCCAGGCCCTGTCTCGGCGTTGTGCATGTTCTCTGGTTCCAGTGACCTTGTTCCAGCTCAAGGTCACGCAGCAAGTATGGGGCAGAGTTCGGACCTAAAGTCCAGTTCACCACATGCTCTCGTAACCCCAGCGTCCTCGCACTTCTTCCATGTGAACGAGGTGGGTGGGAAAACGAATTATTGGGATGTGGGCTGAGTGCTCGGCCACACGGGGCCTACAGTCAGGAACTGGGATCATTAATGGAGAGTCTCTCATTAATGGGGAGACAAAGGCACAGTTTGAAGACTATGCCTTTGTCCCCAGCACTGACCACCTCCCGAGGCCTTAGCACCCTCAAGAACCTCAGACCTCAACCAAAGGAACCAGGAAACCTCTGCAAAGCAGCTCTGGAAACCTCAGAGTGCCTGCCTTGAGATCTGCTTTGTCCACACTGTGGCCGGATGGGATCTGCCAGTTCCGACTCTGTCTGCCTGACAAGTTACCTCAGACGTAGCCGCTTAAAACAACAAGCATTTATTGTCTCGGTTTCTGAGTCAAATTTGAGAGGCATTTGGCTGGGTGGCTGCTGCACAGGGTGTCTGCTTTAAATATAGTTGTTGTTGTTGTTGTTGTTAAAGATTTTATTTATTTATTTTTAGAGAGGGAAGGGAGAGAGAAAGAGAGAAACATCAATGTGTGGATGCCCCTCACACGCCCCCTACTGGGAACTTGGCCTGCAACCCAGGTGTGTGCCCTGACTGGGAATCGAACCTGTGACCCTTTGGTTCTCAGGTCAGCGCTCAATCCACTGAGCCACACCAGCCAGGGCTAGGTTTTATTATTAGGTGGGGCAGGCCAACAGATCAGAAGGCAGTTGTGGTTGAAAAGATAGATTATTCCTCACAGATCCCAAGAGAACGTGGCACGCCGCGCCATGGGGTCCACACCGGGGAGCAGCAGGGGCCAGGGGGCAGAGGGAGACCAGGCACTGCGGGCAGGAGCCTCAACTGTGGTGAAGGAAAGAAGCAGGCAAGGCAGGGTAAGCAGGCGAAGGAATGCTTAGTTCAGACAATTTCAGCAGGCTCTGGGGCCCAGGGGCTGCTTCTGGTCTTGGGTGGGGGGGTTAGGGAAGTGGGGCGGTGGCCCAATGGGTGAGAAACCAATAAAGGAGGTAGTTGGGGGCATGGGCTCTGAATCTGTCGGTTTGTATCTGAAAGGCAAGCTGTTTGCTATCTCAGGAATTAGCTAACCCCAGGAGGGCAGCCTGTCCAGAGTCAGCAAAGCCCCAGATGTTAAAGCACCAGCATGCAGAAAATAAAAGACGTGGTTAATACAGCCTCCCATGAGGTTGCAGGCAGGATGGTGGCTGGGGCTGCGCCCATCGCAGGCTTCACCGGGGAAAAGGATTCCCTCTCAAGTTTGCTTGCTAGCTGGTGATTTTGTGCTGGCTGTTGGCGGGAGGCCTCAGTTCCTCATCACCTGAGCCTCTCTCCACAGGGCTGCTCCAGCATCCTCAGTATGTGATCCAAGAGAGGGGGCGAGGAGCGAGCCGCAGGCCCTTTTATGACCTCGCCTTGGACGCCACGCCCCATCCTCTCCCCCACACCGATGAGTTGGTGGCCAGTCACTACATCCAGCTGCACTCAGATGGTAGGGGATTAGGTTTCAGATGTTGAGGTGAAAGTTGTCAAAGGGCTTGGGAACATATTTTGAAACTGTCATAGCCTCTTTCTGCTGAAGTCACAGAAATGCAACTGCAAAAAGGCTTCATTTATAGGCTTGCAGGAACAAGCTGGGGAAGAGCGGAGTCCAGCTGGTTTCTCAGGGCCAAGAGCCATGGACCTAAATGCACACGCGCGCACACACCTGTTCGTGTGCCCCACTCTCTCAGCCACGACCACCCCACAGTCTGTCTGAAGTCACGTCCTCCTGCCTCTTGAGCAGAAACAAGAGCTGCGATCTCCGGGGTGCTCCTGGCGCCGAGCCCGCTGCTGCTGCTGCTGCTGCTGCCTGTGCCGGGCAGGGAGGACCCAAGGCGCCAGGTGTGCTTGCGGGTGCATCCCTCGGACCAAGCACTGAGCCTGGGGCAGGGTCCCAATGCATCAGGACGTGGCTGCACTCGGTCCCGCGTGTCTGGAGGACCGGGTCTGGTGGCCAGGTCGGAGCCGAGGGGCCACCCCAGGTTGCAACCCTGCCTGGGCGGGATTCATGAGCCAATGTTGCGGTGGCCTTATTTTTGGAATAACAGGAAAAAACAACCACTTCAAGCTCTCGAAATGTTCACTTTCCACAGGTGTGGCCTAACCCACAGGTCTATTTGAAGACTTAAGTGCACGAAGCCTCAGTCTCTGCCAGGCCACCCCTTCTCCGGGTCGATACACTTCAGAGCCAGAATCCCATCTCGGGCGTAGCACACGGTGGGGTCGGGGAGCAAACGTGTTCGTTTCATTTTCTCCCCGGGGTGCCGTTCTTAGGAACAAGGCTCATGAAAATAAGTTGAAGGGGCTGCAAACAGAACTCCCACCTGCGGCTCTTATCTTGAGCTCCTCCCATCTGGAAACACAAAGGCTGCCCCACACCCCGTCCCAAGTCTTCTGAGGTTTGGAGCCCAGGTGTGGTTTCAAGGCCAAGGACACCTCCCAGATGAGCTCTCGGCAGTTCTTGGGGGAAACTGTCTTCTAGGTCCGGTAAGAGGAGCCTCAGTGGGACCTGCTCAGCTCCCCCCACCCCCTCACCCCCCCGCCACTTCATCCTCGGCATTTGCAGAGCTGGGGACAGCGGCCCGGGGTGGGGCGTGACCTGTGCTTTGGCTTCCCACGCTCCCCGTGGCTGAGAGCTGTTTCAGTCATTTTGCTAATATTTAAATAACCACTTCACTTGTCCAGAGTATGTTTGAGAGCATTTTTCTGGGGCTATTTGGGAAAGAAACCAGGCATGGTGGTCAAGGTGTGAATTCCAGCGCCGACCCCAGTTTTCCCATCTGTGACATGAGGTCTGAAGCCCTGCCAGGCGTGTGGCATGCGGGAGCTGCTTGGCAAACAGTGTGGCACTTTGTGGCTGCCAGGGATGTCAGGCAGGGAAATGGGCTCAGAGAGGAGCAGCCACTTGTCCAAGGCTGCACAGCTGGGGAAGGAGAGACCGGGGTCCTGACCTCCAGTCCCAGGGTCCTGGACCAGGACCGGGAAGAGGGCCATCGGCCAGCTCACAAGGGAGCCTTGGGGTCAGAGTCGGGGGAGGCAGCCGCAGCCTTTTAGGAGAGAGAGGTGGGCTGGGAATGGGCAGTCGGTGGTGGGGCACTCCCGCCAGGGCTGATAGAGGCTCCCTGAAGCGGAGGGAGACCCTTGACCCTCCACTCAGGTTGCTGACCAGAGCTCCCAGTCCACACCTGGTCTTGCCGGCCACCGGCCACCAGCCACCAGCCCGGGATGATCGTGGTGACACATGAGATGCATGCGTGAAACACCCAAGTGTGTGTGTCACTCGCTCCCTAATGTGCATGCGTGCACAGCACCTGCGAGTGCTCCCGGAAGACAGAACTCGCCACACGATGGCACGGGCCGTCTGTCTGTTATGTTCACGGTGCCCCACGTTGCTGTAGCCATCAGTGCTTCCAGCAGGAAGTCCTCCGGGTGCATCCTTGAAGTGTGGTGTCTCGTCTTGCCCTCGGAACTCAGAACTCTGTGTCTCCTAATAACTTCAGGCCTAACGCTGTTCAGGGCCCAGCTGCCCAGCCCTCCCTGCCCCCAAGGCAACCTGGGAAGGAGCAGAGGGATCCCCTGTGCCCACTCAGCCCCTCATTGACCACAGCACAGCTTCCCTCTCACGGTGTTTATTGGTTTCCAAGAGCAGCCCCTCTCCCAAGGGTGCTGTGCAGGCTCATATCTTTCGGGTTCCAAAGACAGGGCGGTTCACGTGCTCGGGGGAGTCCAGGAAGGCCTTGAGCTTGGGCCGGGCGCTGAGGCGGTCCACGTACGCCGCGAGCAGGGGCAGAGAGTCCAGGCAGCCGGGGGCCAGGACCTGGTGATTCAGCAGCAAGTCCAGCAGGTTGTAGTCCGCGAAGGAGACCTGCGGGGCCGGGGGCGGGGGTCTTGAGCAGGGTCAGGAGAGACGGGGGCTGGGGCCAGAACTCTGGCTGCTTTAGTGAACCAGTCCTGGCCCCGCTCTGGGCCTCGGACTGCCCACCTGGGAAACAGACCCGCAATGGGCAGGACCCAGCACTCACCTGGTCACCCACGATGAAGGCCCGGCCCCCCTGGTTCTGGCCCAGCAGGGTCTCAAAAGGCTTCAGGCGCCCCGGCAGCTCCTCAATATACTGGGCCTTGCTCGCCTCCTGCAACCGGGAGGGATCCCAGGGACAGCATGCCATGTGCCTGGCCAGGTGACCACCCCCGGCCCTGAGCACCAGGTGCGGCCCAGCCCACACTCACGTCATGGTGATGGATGAGGTGGCTACAGAGCTTCCGGAGGTCCTCCACCCCGTCATTAGCCATGTCCACCAGCGCCGCCTCCCGTTGGTCTTTGCCGTAGAGCCCTGGTTGGGGGTGGCCTGAGCGGCGTTGCCCCTGCCCAGGTGGACTGGCCACCCCAATCCCATCACCCGGAGCCCTCCTAGCTCTGGCCCTGCCCCCTTCCTCAGGGGCACCTGTCCTGCCCTTCGGCCGGGCGGGACTCTGGTGGCTGCACCCAAACATCCTGCTGGGACCCGTCAGGTACTTCCTGGACCTCAGGACTCACCAAGGGAGCGGCCCAGGTGGCGCAGGATGGCATTGGACTGGTACAGGGTCAGATCTCCGTCCTGGAACTTGGGGAGCTGCCCGTACAGCTGGGGGGATGGCATGGCTCTGTGAGGGACACTGAGCTCATCTGTTCCCCTCCTTAGTTTGTCCCCCAAGGCCCAGGCCCCGGCCCCGACAGGCACAGGCACTCACGCAGGAGGCCTTGAGCGAGCCCTGCAGCCAGGCGTCCTTGGTCACCACCTCCTCCTTCCAGCTCTGGCCCTGGTCCGCCAGCAGCATGCGCGTGGCCTCACAGCGTCCTGGGGGGCAGGGGGGTGTGGGGAGACAGGAGTGCAGGAGTGTGCCAAGGGGACCGAGGAACAGGATAGACCCCTAACCTGGCAGCCTTCTGGGAGAGGAAGGACCTCAGGGGAAGAGTGGACACCACGTCCCCCCCATTCCCCCCCCTGTTTGAGAGGGGGACGCCCAGGCCCCAGTGCCCTAGGGAAGACAGAGGAAGAGTTGCAAAAGCCACTTCTGGCCCCGCCCCCTCAATGCCGCTTCTGGCCCGGGCACAAGTCCAGGGGTCAGCCTCAGCGTCCGGCCTGGGCCCGGCCTGAGCTCTTCGTCCTCCAGAAGGAGCAGGTGCCGCACCTCGGACAGGGAAGTAGACGACGATGTAGGGTGGCACTAGCAGAGACAGGCAGACAGACCGCACCATGAGGGGCTGCCCTTGGGGCTGCAGCCTGGGAGTCAGACTTCCCTGGCCAGGGCCCACCCCTGCCCGGTCCAGACCCTACTTACTGGCTGACGGTGAAGGGCAAGCGTGTAGGAAGTGGGGAGGAGCCCAGAGGGCTTGTGTTTATGGCTCTGCTCCACCCCTCCAGTCCTCCCAGCCTCACCCTGGGAATGCTCTAAGTCACTCAGCTTGGTCCCAGGCCAAACGCTGGGTGTGGTGGGGACAGGGCCAGAAAGGCCTACCTGCCGGGTGTGCAGGGCTGTTCCCTGCCTGCAGGCTAGTGACTGTACGAATTCGTAAACACCCAAGCTCACATGACTCCTCAGGGCCCCAGAGGGCCAGGATTGAGTACCTTGCCCACTGCTGGGTTCCCAGCTATAGGAGACCATTCCGCGTGGCATGGGCCCAGCTCCCACTCGGAAAGGCCTGTGGAAAGTGAAGTCCAGTACGCAGGAGCCATGCCCACGGATAGGTTCTCCTGTGGGAAATCAGGCCTGCATTGTACCCAGGCCGATTTGAGACTCGCTTTTTGCTAAAACTCCCTCACCCTGGATTGAGGCAGCAAACATTTACTGCATATCTTTAAAGTACCTTCCTAAAATCTGTGCTAAACCTCCCAAGGATGAGTGTAACCAGTTCAACCACTTTTCCCTTTACATTTGCAAATTTCCTTCTTTTTTGATGTAATTAGCAACATCCTCTCTTTGTTTTCTATAAAAGGTAACCACCTGCCCAGCTGCCCGGCTGGTGTAGCTCAGTGGATTGAGCTCCAGCTGGGAACCAGAGGGTCCCGGTTTGATTCCCAGTCAGGGCACACGCCTGGGTTGCGGGCCAGGTCCCCCGTGGGGGCCATGTGGGAGGCAACCATACATTGCTTCTCCCTCCCTAAAAAAAAAATAAAAGGTAACCATTGTGCAGCGTATACAAGGACCATCCTCAATGTGGATTCGACAGTCCGTGTGAATTTGTCTCAGCTCAGCCACAACACAGCAGACCCCCAAAACCAGGGTAGGACACAGGAGGACACAGGGTAGGACACGAGCCAGCACCAGCACACAGTAGGTGCTCCATAAGTGCTTGTTGCGTGAGTGAATGCCATTTCCAATCGACTTACCTGAAAGGACAAAACCTGGCAGGCCCTCTTTACCACAGCTGGCTATCCTTTCCTTGACCCTGCCAGCCACAAGTAACTGCTATTTTTCTGAGATTAATAGAGATGATCAGGGCTGGAAAATTGCTGAAAGTATCCTGATGTGCTGAAAAATTGCCAACATTGGTAAAATTGGTAACAGTTGTGAGGTAACAACAACTGGACCCTGCACCTGAAGACACCATCAAAGCAAACGGAAGCCCCCCCAAAACTGACCGACGCGTCCTGTCTGCAACAGCCCTGACTGCCGACTGCTACCCCTCACCCACGGCAACCCGGTAACAGCTCACAGCCCAGCCTTCGGGGCACCTGCTACTCTCTGCACTTAGGCCCCTTTCTCTTCTTCTTCTTCTGTGTGTGTGTGTGTGTGTGTGAGCCCAGAAACCTTTATTTTTTTATTATTATTTTTTAATATGTTATTGATTATTCTATTACAGTTGTCCCATTTTCTCCCCTTTATTCCCCTCTGCCCTGCACACCCCCTCCCACCCGCATTCCTCCCCCACCCCTTCCTTCATGCCCATGGGTCGTACATGTAAGTTCTTTGGCTTCTCCATTTCCTACACTATTATTAACCTCTCCCTGTCTACTTTGTACCTACCAGTTGTGTTTCTTATTCCCAGTTTCTTATTACCTTTTCCCCCATTTTCCTTCCCTTCCCCACTGATAACCCTCCATGTGTCTCTATTTCTGTGATTCTGTTCCTGTTCTAGTTGTTTGCTTAGTTTGTTTTTGTTTTGGGTTCAGTTATTGAAAGTTGTGAGTTTGTTGTCATTTAACTATTCATATTTTTTATCTTCTTTTTCTTAGATGAGTCCCTTTAACATTTCATATAATAAGGGCTTGGTGATGATGAACTCCTTTAACTTGACCTTATCTGGGAAGCACTTTATATGCCCTTCCATTCTAAATGATAGCTTTGCTAGATAGAGTATTCTTGGATGTACGTCCTTGCCTTTCACAACTTTGAATTCTTCTTTCCAGCCCCTTCTTTCCCACAAGGTTTCTTTTGAGAAATCAGCTGATAGTCTTATGGAAACTCCTTTGTAGGTAACTGTCTCCTTTTCTCTTGCTGCTTTTAAGATTCTCTCCTTCTCTTTAATCTTAGGTAATGCAATGATGATGTGGCTTGGTGTGTTCCTCTTTGGGTCCAACTTCTTTGGGACTCTCTGAGCTTCCTGGACCTCCTGGAAGTGTATTTACTTTGCCAGGTTGGGGAAGTTCAAATTCATTATTTGTGCAAATAAGTTTTCAATTTCTTGTTCTTCCTCTTCTCCTTCTGGGACCTCTATGTTGGAACACTTAGAGTTGTCTTGGAGGTTCCTAAGCCTCTCCTCATGTTTTTGAGTTCTTGTTTCTTCATTCTGTTCTAGTCGATGTTTATTTCTTCCTTCTGTCCACACTGTTGATCTGAGTTCCAGTTTCCTTCCTGTCACTGTTGGTTTCCTGTACATTTTCCTTTATTTCACTTTTCATAGCCTTCACTCTTTCCTCTATTTTGCAAACATATTCAACCATTTCTGTGAGCATCTTGATTACCAGTGTTTTGAACTGTGCATCTGATAGCTTGGCTATCTTTTCATTGTTTATTTGTATTTTTTCTGGACCTTTGATCTATTTTTTCATTTGGGCCACTTTTTTTCTTTTTTGTCTTAGCACACCTGTTACATATAAGGGGTGGAGCCTTAGGTATTCATCAGGGCGGGGCAACTCACGTCCGTGCGTTTTGATGCTACATGTGGGGGAGGGGTCTGAGAGGGAACAGTGCCACTTGTTCAGCTCTCTGTTAGCTTTCAGTCTCTTCTGTCACTACCCACAAGCAAACTGGGCCCTTCCGGAGCTGATTTCCAGGTGGGTGGTTTTGTGTTCATTCTAGAACCATGTGGGTCTCTCCAATGAACTTTCCTATGAGGCTGGGAGTTTCTACCACTGCTGTAACCCCCACAGGTTTTTTCAGTCAGAGGTTTTGAGGCTTTATTTCCCCGCACTGGAGCCCTGGGTTGCTTGGTCTGTCTCCCTCCCCAGTTGTTCTTCCCAGTTCATCCGCATGCATACGTGGGACTGCCTGCTCCGCCGGCAGCCACATAGGCCCCTTTCTTCCCTTGGAAAGTAAGAACTTGGCTCTCTGCATTTCTTTTCTTTGTGAATTCTTCCACAGCCCATGCACCGGCCACCCTTACAATACACATTTACACATTCTTTGTCCATGATAATAATAATAATAGCAAACTCTTAGGGACTGAGGACTGTGTTGAGATATTTACAAATATTACAACCGTGAGCTTGGTACTGTTCTGATCCCCATTTGACAGAGGATGAAATGGAAACAGAGAAGTGAAGTGACTTTCCCAAGGTCATGCAGTGAGTAAACAGGATTTAGACCAAGGTCCGGCTTCAGGGGCCTCGCTTTTTTTTTTTTTTTAATTTTATTTTTATTTATTTTTAGAGAGAGGGGAAGGGAGGGAGACAGAGAGGGAGAGAAACAGCAATGTATGGTTGCCTCTCACATGGCCCTCATGGGGACCTGGCCTGCAACCTAGGCATGTGCCCTGACTGGGAATCGAACTGGGACCCTTTGGTTCTCAGCCCGCGCTCAATCCACTGAGCTACACCAGCCAGGCGGGGGCCTCACTTTTAACCCTCATTCTTCTGCGAGGTCTGTCACCTCCAAACCAATTTGGCTTGAGTACCCTGTACTCTTCAAATACAGGCTGGCCTTGGGGATATGGGTGGATGGAAAGTCAGAAAGACTGGAACTGAGACAGGACGGTAAGAAGCTAAGGAAATTCCTTGGCAAGTGAAATAGGAAAACAGACAGAGAGCTGAACAAACTGGCCAAGCAATTTACAGCCAGGTGCAGATGGTCACCAGGGCAGAAGGCCTGGCAGCAGGGGAAGCTAGGATCTTGCCCCCAGGGTAACCTCTCCTCCCCTGGCCTTTCCTCCCTGGAGGTGACATCTAGGCCTCAGTGGTATTTCAGCTCCAGGCCCAGAAAAGCAGCAAAACCAGGTGGGCAAGGCCAGAACCAACTGCCATGACTAAAGATCTGCCCTGGCACTGGCTGCTCAGTGGAGACCAGGACCCTGAAAGGGCGCACCTGGAGAACGGATGAACGTTCTGCTGAAACCCTCCCCTGGGACTCCCCTCAGGTTCCCTCCAACAAGAGAGAGAGAAACTCCAGACAGACCCAGCGTGCGCGTTCTCCCTCTGGGGAGCATCCCGTGCTGTTCCCTTTCCTTTCTTCTCCCCCAGCCCCCTCCTCCTTTCTTCACTGGCACACGACTCCTAAACTCTAAGGCAATGGGCAGCGAGCAGCTTGTTCCAGGCTAATCCCCTGAACTTGTCCCCAAAGCCCCCTTTTCTCTAACGTCCCAGTGGGCTCAGGCAGCCCAGCCCAGGCTCTCCTGTTGCTTCCTCTATGCTGAGCCCCTTCTTGTTTCACTGTCCGCAGCTTTGATAAATGCATCCTCATCATCACCATCATCACCTGAACTCGTGTTGTGAAATGTTCCCTACAGGAAGTCCAGAGCCCACACACTGCAGCTGGCCCTCGGCAGCCTGCTCAGGGCCCTGCCTGGTGCCAGAATGAACAGGATTTCCCCAAGCAGCACAGGGACTTGGGAAAACGACCAGGCAGCCAGGAGGCCAGGTTAAGATCCGGTGGCCAGAAGGAACACTGGGTAAGCTGACTGCAAAATGTCACCACTTCTCCATTCTCCGCTTAAACACGCAGAGGTAGCTGATCTAATCTCCCTTCTAACCGCTTGCTCCCTTGCACTTGTTGAAACCACTGACCCTCGTGTGCAGTTGGTCAACGTCTGACAGCTATCAGACCTTCCTTGGGTGGTACTAGCGAACGGCACCGCCGTCTTGCCCCCACACCAAAGGTGCGAACACCATTACCAGGCAATGCAGCAGCAAAAAGAAGTCTCAAGACCCTGAAAGGGAAAATTTATCAAAAAGCCTGCCTTTTCCCGTAAACCCGCTTTGTCCCCAGATTATAAAAGCAGTCAGGCAGAGTGAGCCCCAAGTCAGTTCGGAGCACCTTCCTTCCCTCCAGGTTCCCTCCCTTGTGCTCAAGTACGAGCTTAATAAAATCTGTCTGAAAGTTCCACTGCGGTTTGCTCTCAATTTCTATCTTGGGGAACCCAAGAACCCCAATGCCAGTAACACTCCTGGACCTGGGGGCTGCGTCCTTCCAGGCAGCTCCCAGTGCCGCCTCCCTGCAGGCCCGTCTGGCGCCCACGGCCACGCCCTCCCAGCTGCCCATACCCGAGGCTGGGGTGTGGGTAAGGCTCTCAGTGGGTGGGGTGGTCTTCCTTGGGAACCGGGGCCTCACGGAGCTCCGTCTCAGCCTGGTTTTCCTGTCAGAGTCACAAGGAGAAAAAGGCTTCCTTCCCAGGGGCCCCAGTACCCACCCAAAGCAAGGGAAATAAAGCCATCCTGCCTAATCGCCGCATCTCTTTGCCTCGTGAAAGCTCAAGGCTGCCTGGGGCTGGGAGCTGTGTGGGTGGGGGAGCCAGAGCTGACTTCTATCCCAGATCCACAGCTGGAGGAACATCTGCCCAGCACTTAGCAGCTTACGCAGAGCTTTCACATAAATGGTCTCATTTCATTTCCACAACACCCTGGGAGGGAGGGAGTCTCCATCCCACTATACAGAGGAGGACCCCAAGGCTCAGAGAGGTCCATTCACCTGCTCTGGCCTGGAGCACAGGCATGTCGGACCCGAGAGAATGGGAGGCCCCCTGCCGTCTGCTGCGCCATCCTCCAGGGGCTCACCCTCTCCCGCCACCATGCCCCAGTCCCCTGGGGGGCTGCCACCCAGGACGGCCTGGCCCTACGCTGCAGTGGCCGCTTCTTCCCACAGTCCTCTGGCTCCATGGGCCCAGCCTGCGGCCCAGCTCTGTGGCCACCCTGTCTTTGGGGGGATTTTAAATATATAGAGATAAACAGCCTCAGTGCTGCCTAAAATGCCCCCTTACAAAGCGGACGTTCTGTAGTTTTCATCGCATTTAGTGCTGTGCAGCCATCACCACTATCTGCCCCAGAACTTCCCCATCACCCCAGGAGGAAACCGCCTCCCGTCAGCCGCCATTCCTCAGTCCCCCGCCCCGTCCCTTGACGCCCACGACTCGCTGTGGATTTGCTTACTCTGGACATTTCATGTACATGGAATCACGCACTACGTGGTCTTCTGTGCCTGGCGGCCTCCACTTCACATAATGGCTTCCAGATTCATCTACATTGTAGCGTGTATCCGTGCATCCGTGCGATGCGGCTGCATCCCACTCCGTGGAAATGCACATTTCCTTTACCCACGCCTGCACCGATGGACACTGGGGTTGTCTCACCTCTCAGCTATTACAAATAACGCTGTGTGTACATCAGCACACAAATGTGTGAACTTGTGTTTCAACTCCCTTGGGTATATACCCGGGAGTGGAATCTCTGGGTCATACGGAAACTCATTTGGAGGAACCGCCAGACTCCTGCGAAGGAGCAGGACACGGAGGTTCCAACGTCACATCCTCAGCAACGAGTGTTATCGTCAGTCTTTTGCACTCTAGCTGTCCTGGTAAGTGTAAAGGGGTGTCTCCGCCTGGCTCCGTGTATGCGCTTACCAGGTGCCAAGCCTGGGTGTGGCTTGTGGGGAACAGGGTGGAGGAGGAGACATTATCATTGCCCTCGGGGGGGTTGCAGCTCAGAGAGGGGAACGGAGACACACAAGTCTTCATTCCCACATCGATCCCTGTGTACCAGGTGATGCGTGGGCTAGACATCGTGGGAGACACCAGAATAGGTAAGAGCTTCTTACCTATCTCCACCCTAAAGGCCCCTTTAATGAAGAATATGAGACCTTCACTGGCAGTCCAACTGTCTGCACGTCCATCTATATATCTGTCCAAATATCCATCCATCCAACAACCAAACACTTAACCAGCAGTCCATCAAAACACCCACCTGTCCATTTATCCACCCCTTCACACAGTCACCCATTCAATAAATCCATTATCTATTCACCTTTTACCCACTCACCCACCCATCCGTCTATGCAATCATGCATCCATCCATTTTCCAAGCATTTCACCGCCAGCCCATCTCACAATCCTGCCATCTAGTCAGTGCCTGCCTGCTCATCTACCCACCCACTCACCCACCCATCTTCCCATCTACCCACCCAACTGTCCATCCGCCTGTCCATCCATCCAACCCCCGTCCATCCTTCCATCCAGCTACTCAATCATCCATCTTTCCAACTACCAACCATTCAAACGCCAGTATAACAAATCATCCACCCACCCACCCACCCACCTGTATGTCAGTCACGGATCCTCCTGGACATCCTGGACACCGGAGCTGGGACCTCAGCTCAGCTCAGTCAGGATGGGCAAATCGGGGGCACCGAGATGAATGCCCTAAGGGGCTGGCCATTGAACACAAGCCAGGAGGGATTTCCCAGTGAGCTTTTCTTCATCTGGACACAAAGACTTTGCGTCTTGGTAGAAAGTGTCCCCGCCCACTACACCCTGCCCAGTTAGAGCCGCCACTGCTCCAGCTTACACTTGGGGACACCCGTTCTCACCGCTTCTCACTGTCTTAGGTGGCTATTTGGACCTGAAGTCATTTATCCCACGTAGCATCCACCATTTTTTGAACCTTATCCATGTGCCAGGAACCTGCAAGGTCCCTCACCATTTAATTTTCAAAAAGGTGCCACGAGGCAGATAGTAGGTCAACCCCCATTTTCTGGACAAGGACACTGACCCTCAGAGAGGTGCCCTGCCTGGGGGAACCCCCATCTCTGAGGGGTGTTTGCAGTGCTGCCTGGGATGCAGTGCGCCCCCAGCCTCTGGGTTGAGATGTGACCCGGGGTGCAGAGGTGCCAAAGGATGCGCGCAGGCAGAGCCTGCAAATGAATGGTCAACGGGAATGGTCATAATGGGCCCCGCCCGCCCTTGACCACCTGGCCAGCGTCCACTCTCCTGTCAACCCTGGCCCTTTCTCAGATCCTCAGGCCTGCTCTGGGCTGTGTGGCGACTGTTCCCTCTGCCCTAGTGGCCACGGCTCCCTTCACTCGGCCACGCCACGACCCCTCTGGTCTTGGCTCACGGGTCACTTCTGTGGCTTCCGCAGGCCCCCGGTCACAGCAGGGCCCCCACTCTCTGCCCTCTGGACAGTCTGTCGGGCCCTTCCCTGCACTTAGCCCCACCGCAGCCGTTCTGCGTTTGCCAAACATGCGCCTCCCGCCAGGTGGAAGGTTCCAGGAGGCAGGCATTGGGTCCAGCACCTGGAGGGCACACAGCAGGGGCTCCACAAACGTTTATTTGCTCAAGATTCAGCGCCTCCAAAATTTTCTCCAGCCTCTCACCACCCAGACGCTCCCCAGCGGCCACTGACCCCTGCCTCTGTCCACCCAACACCTCCCGTCGATTCCAGTGTCTGGGACACTCTGAGTTCACAGCTGATCCCTACCGGGGACCCCGACACTGGCCCAGGGCCAAGCCCAGGTTAGATGTGGGTGGGCAATGGCAAGAATGTCCCCCTTCCCTTCTCCCCTCCATGAAGCTCCCCTGATGCCTGGGTCAGTTCCCTAAGCACCCAGAAACGGTCTACCGGCCCTTTTCTGAGTGGCAGGTGCGGGAGATCAGGGCCCTCGGGCAGACGAAGTCTGCCGTGTGGCTGCAGTGGCCGGCCCCAGACACTTGAAGAAGGAATACGTGAATGGACGGCCGCAGGGCCGAGAGAGGCCAGAGCCCGTGTCTCGGGTGGCAGGATCTGGTTCCCTCGGACAAAAGCTGGTGCAGGGGCAGGTGAATAAATCATGAAGGACCTAGAGCAGGGCTGGGCGGGACAGCTGACCTCATTCTAGGAGGTGAGGAGCAGGCGGCTGGGCGGTGAGTGGTCTGGGGACGTAACAAGGGGGCGCAAGGGTCCAGGGGGGCTGCCCGGGTTCCCCCCATCCTTTTTCTTGAGAAACAGGAGGTTGGAGGTGCTGGCAGAAGGCGGTCTGGGGGAAGGCTGGGGTCTTGTCTTTCCACAATCCAGGAGCCATCCTGGGGTAGGGGAGAATAGGAGAACAAGGATGGACAGACAGAAAGACAGACCAGTGCGAGAAAGAGCCCCACGCAACAGAGGGTGGGGAGTGACAGAAAAGGCTTGAGTGGGCACGTGTCAGTGGGGGCAGGGGTGGGGAGAGGGGCCACAGGTGAGACACACACAGAGACTCCACGCGCAGGGCCGAGAGCGGGATAGAAGCAGAGGGGGCGGGGTGCAGGGAGAGTCCGAAGCCAGGGGCCAGAGTCCAGGTGGCCGGGGCCTGCACGGCCCGCCCGTGGAGCCCCCTGCGCTGTCCATGGCTGGCAGGAAGGTTGGAGGTGGTGGGGTGCAGCGGAGGCTGGGATTTGGGAGAGGCACCGTATGAGTGGCGTGGGGTGTAAGGAAACATGGGCCCATGGAGTGAGCAACAGGGAGGGGAGAAGCCAGGACCCTGTGGGGACCACACCCACAGCTGCCCACTCAGTGATCCTCCTACAGGACCAAGGAGACCGGAGTGGGGCGGTGACCCCGGCCAACAAGAGGTGCCAAGCCCTCGTCTCCATGGCCCTTCCCCAGGGTCCGGAAGGTGACAGCCCCCCCACGGGGGACCCCAAGCCCTCTGAGGGCCCTGCAGGGCCCAGCGGCGCCCCTGCCAGCCCAGCAGTCACCAGGCGGCGGCTGCTCCTGCAGGAGCTCGAGGCCCAGGTGCAGGCGGCCTACGGGCAGGTAAAGTGCGCAGGAGTGTGGGACTGTCCTCACCTGAGGGGACCCCACCCCCCAGCTGGGCCCTCTGGGACAGACCCAGGGCTGAGCCCAGGCAGGAGAAAGCCTGGACATGCGTGTTGGAGGAGGGGCCAGCCGCTCAGTCACCCGCTCGTGAAGGAGACTGGCTTCGTTCCCCACCGCCGTCCTTGCTGAGTCCTGCGGGCCGGCCCGAGGCCCCAGAGTCGGGGGCCGGCCCGCGGCAGAGGGGCCAAGGGCAGGAGTTCGGGCAGGTGCTCTGAGGTGAGAGCCAAGGTCCTGGCAGCAAAAGGGGCAGGGACTCCCCAGGAGGGGCAGAGCCATTCAGCTCTCCCAGGACAGGCAGAGAGCAGAGGCTCTGCAGAGGTCGTGCCGCCTGGTCTCATCTGCCATTTGGACGGGAGAGATGCCCCCGACCACCCTGGCACACCAGGCACCTGGCTCCCCCCCGCCCAGGCCCGGGCCCTGCTGCCGAAGAAACTAAATCTCTCCTGATTGAGCGATTAGGGGTAGGGGCTGGGGGGAGAGCGATGCTGGAGAAGGACTATCTGGAAGACCCTCAGGGGTGAACACGGGGAGACTGGGCTTCCAGGGGGCCTCGGGCCCCCCTCACCAGCAACGATTCTCAGAGATAATCCCAGATTAGGACCCAAGCCCTAGTGCCCAGGGCTCTCCGCTTGCCCACCCGCCCCTGATCTTCCCCACAAAACCCTCAGAAAATCCCCTGCCTTGCTCCCAGAGCAGCTGGGGGCTGGCAGGAGCCCACGGCATCTGCGGAGGCCCAGCCCCCGGCCGTCCCTGGGACTCCAGGCCTGGCATGGTTTGGGGGCCCATGGGCAACTGTGCCAAGCGGCCCCAACCCCGGAGGCCTAAGGTAGGAGGGCTAAAGGGGAGAGGCCAAGGCCAGGAGCCGGGGCTGGACCCTGGCAGGGTCAGGTGGGTGGGCAGGACCCAGTGTGAGGCCGGGCAGGGATTAGAGGTGGGCACAGCTGGGGGATGAAGGGGTTGGTTCCCACTGGGCCTCCCCTGCCAAGCTCAGCTGGACCCCAGCTGCCCAGCCCTGCTGTCTGCTGCTCAGCCTTGACCTGGGGGACAAAGAGCTTGAGCTGAGGTCTCACTGTGCCACAGGCTTTTGGGGTAATGTTGGCCGAGTCCTTGGCCCTTCCTGGGCCTCAGTTTGCCCAATTGAACAGTAAGGGGGGGCCTTCCAGCCTAGAGTATTAATAGGTAAGGGCCCCCTCTCTCCTGTGCCAGGTGCCAAAGACAGGAGAGGCTGATGAGTAGGGGGTGCAGAGTAGCCCCTATCCCCACTCATGGCTGGCTCTGCTGCAGGACAGCTGGCAGTGGCCTGGCTCCCCTCCAGGGGGCTCCCACCACAGTCCGGGCCCCAGCCTCAGCCCTGAGGAGCAGGGGGGCCCCAGGCCAGGCGTCCAGGGCTACTCGGTGCTCAGCAGCCTGGTGGGGCCTGCCTGCATCTTCCTGCGGCCCAGCATTGCTGCCACCCAGCTTGTATGTACGGCCACGCACCCGCCTGCCTGCTGCCCTTGTTCCTTCGCTTTGCCTCTCCCTGAGGAGGGGGGAGAGAACTGAGGGGGGAGGTCGGAGCAAAGGCACACAGACCCAAGGGGCCGGGGGAGCAGAGAGAGACCCAGAGAAATGTGAAGAGACACCATCCAGGGGATGGGCAGGGAGGTGGCTGGGCCCCTAGCAGACAGAGAGTGACATTGAGGCCCCCATGCCTGCATGCGTGTTGTGGGGGGCTGAGTGGGGAGCCCCAAAGAACAAGAAGCAAGAGGTCCAGGGAATTCCTAACCCTCTGTGCCCCCTCAGGACCGGGAGCTGCGGCCGGAGGAGATTGAAGGTAAAGGGTTTGGAGAAGAACTAGAGTTTCCGGAGGGGCGGGCAAGGGGGTGCACACATGGGAGGGGGTGTCGGGTGGGGGCCCCAGCAGTCTCCAGGAGAGCGGACCTAGGAGCGAGCAGGAGGCTGCAGGGGACCTGTGTGAGGAGACTGGGGACAAGACTGAGCAGGGACAGGTTGGCAAAACCCCAGCCGTCATCGCCTGGTCTCGTTGCCAGGTGTGTCGTGGGCCCCTTTTATGTTTGCTCACTCGGCGAACACTTCCTGGTGCCCACGGAGTGCCTGGCCCTGTGCTGAGTGCTGGGGCTGGGGCAAACTGGAGAGCGAGGGCCCGTGTCCTCTGGAGATAGGCGTCAATAAGTCAACAAGCACCCACGGTGCTAACTGCTCTCAACTACAAGTACAAATGGGCTGGAGGAGTCGGGATTTACAGGGAAGATGTCCTTGAGCCCTCAAGTCACATAAGGACCATGGAGGAGGGGAAGAGTGTTCAGAACCCGAGCTCCACGAAGTCAGGGATTTCCTCCCTCCCTCTGTTCTTCCTTTCCTTCCTTTCTTTTCCTTTCTTCATGTCACATCCCCGCTGCCTAGAGCAGAGCTTGGCACATACTAGATGCTCCTCAAATATTTGCTGAGAGAATGAATTTTAGGAATAGCATGTGCAAAGGCCCTGAAGCTGCAAAGATGTTTAAAAGGGGGGAATGAATGGACCAAGAGGAGAAGAGTGAGTTGATCGAAACTGGGGAACACTGGGAAAAAACTGACCCGGTCCTGCTTGGCAGAGCTGCAGGCCGCCTTCCAGGAGTTTGACCGAGACCAGGACGGCTACATCGGCTGCGGGGAGCTGGGCGCCTGCATGCGGACGCTGGGCTACATGCCCACGGAGATGGAGCTCATTGAGATTTCCCAGCAAATCAGTACGTGCCTCAGAACCCCCCACCTCCACCCAGTTCTCTAGAGGCCGGGGCAGGGCAGCCGAGCAGCCCAGGCACAGGGGTGCCTATACTGGGTGGCCCCCAGAGCCCAGACCTGGGTAAGTCTCGAGCCAGGACTCTGCCTCCAGAGAATCTCACCATCCCCTATGAGGTGGGCGGGGCAAGGGACTACTCTTTCCATTTGTGAGATGAGGAAATTGAGTATCTGAAAGGTTAAGTGACTTGCCTAAGGTCACACAGCCAGATCTTTGGAGCCAGGACTTAAGCCCAACCAAAGTCTTCAGGAAAATTAAGGAAATTCATCAAAACCTACAGATGACCCAGCCCGTGGGGCTCAGGGGGAAGGAAGGGCAGAGGGCCGAGGAGGGGCAGGGCTGGGCAGGGGTCTCTGATGGCCCTAGGGGTCCCTGATGAGCATGGCCCCCAGCTGGCGGGAAGGTGGACTTCGAAGACTTTGTGGAGCTGATGGGCCCCAAGCTGCTGGCTGAGACTGCAGACATGATCGGAGTCCGGGAGCTGAGGGACGCCTTCCGAGAGGTGCGGCCCCCCGGGGCGGAGGGTGGGTGGGGGACCTGCCTGTCTGCTGTGAGTGTGGGGCTGAGTGGATGAGTGACTTGTCATTGGTGAGCCAACGCCATGCCCGATGCTGCCACAGTTTGACACCAACAGGGATGGCTGCATCAGCCTGGGGGAGCTCCGGGCAGCCCTCAAGGTCCTGCTGGGGGAGCGCCTCACCCAGCGGGAGGTGGACGAGATCCTTCACGACATTGACCTCAATGGGGATGGCCTGATCGATTTTGAAGGTACCGCTTGACGCCACACACCCTGGGAGGCTTTTTAACAGATAAAGGCAGTGTTATCACTGCGTGCCCAGCCCTGTGGTCAGCACACCCCAGGCCCCTCCTCCCAGTAAATCAGCATGAGAACCCACAAGAAAAGAACTCCCATGAGCAGGAGAAAGAAGTCAGTTCTTAGGAAGTGGAGGTGCCTGGAGGCCAGACCCGCATCCAGGCGCCTGACCCGGAGCCCAGCTCTCCCCACACACCGTGCTCCCACAGAGGGAAAGCAAGGATCTGACGGCATAGGGCGCCAAGGAACATCAGGATGTAGGAATTCTCCAGAGGAGGCCCCAAAATTTTTCCTGAGCTTCCTAGCAGCCAAAGCAAGGAGAAAAATAGATTCCATTACAAGATGTTTTCTGTCCGTAAGGCGAAGCCCCTCTTCTTGGCCTGGAGACCTATTATCTCTCAGGTCCAGGAGACCGCCTTGCAGGCCCTGCCCTTGACCACACGCCCTCACACGTCCAGGCCAGTACGTTGGCCTCATCTAGACAGCGGACCCGGAACCTCGGCTTTGTCTTGGCAGAGTTTGTGCGAATGATGTCTCGCTGAGCCTGCACAGAAGCTGGAGGGGACTTGGGACGACAGCCACTGTTCCCCAGTGTGCCCTGGAAGCCC
>PVJI01022506.1:0-25155 GCA_004026765.1 Micronycteris hirsuta | reverse complement strand
GCTCAACATCATTAGCCATCAGAGAGATGAAAATTAAAACCACAATGAGATACCACCTTACACCAGTCAGAATGGCCATCATCAACAAAGCAACAGATAACTGTTGGAGGGGATGTGGAGAAAAGGGAACCCTACTGCACTGTTGGTGGGAATGCAGACTGGTGCAGCCACTGTGGAAAACAGTATGGAACTTCCTCAGGAAAATAAAAATGGAACTGCCTTTTGACCCAGCAATTCCACTAATGGGATTATACCCTAAGAATCCTGAAAAACCAATTCAAAAGAACCTATGCACTCCAATGTTCATAGCAGCACAATTCACAATAGCCAAGTGCTGGAAACAACCTAAGTGCCCATCTACAAATGAATGGATCAAGAAACTATGGTACATTTACACAATGGAATTCTACGCAGTAGAGAGGAAGAAGGAGCTTATACCCTTTGCAACAGCCTGGATGGAACTGGAGAGCATTATGCTAAGTGAAGTAAGCCAGGCGGTGAGGGACAAATACCATATGATCTCACCTTTAACAGGAACATAATCAACAAAAGCAAAAAGCAAGCAAAACTTAGCCAGAGACATTGAAATTAAGAACAATCTAACAAGGCCCTGGCTGGTGTAGCTCAGTGGATTGAGCGCAGGCTGGGAACCAAAGGGTCCCGGTTCGATTCCCAGTCAGAGCACATGCCTGGGTTGCAGGCCAGGTCCCCAGTGAAAGCCATGTGAGAGGCAACCATACATTGCTGTTTCTCTCCCTCTCTTTCTCCCCCTCTTCCCCTCTCTCTAAAATTAAATAAATAAAATCTTAAAAAAAAAAAAAGAACAATCTAACAATAGCCAGGGAGGACGGGGGAGGAGACAATGGGGAGAAGGGTTTTCAGGAACCACTATAGAGGACACATGGTCATAACCAAGGTGGGAGAAGGAGGCAGGGAAGGGAAGTGGGATTGGAGGGGGGAGGGGGAGAGTATGCAGACAACTGTAACTGAACAACAATAAAGTAAAAAATAAATAAATAAAAAATAAAATAATAAAAAACTTTTTTCTAAGGGATAGCTCAGTAATAAGAGTGTTCTTAGTGATTACACTTTGCCACACAATGTTTTAAGTGGTTTACATACAAAAAAATTACTATGCATTTTAAAATTTGTTCAGTGTCTCAGAGCTAAGAAGATGAAAATCTAGGATTTGAACACATTGACTGTCCTTGGTCTTAACCACAATATTCTACATAAAGTTTGCATTACAGTAAGTGAGAATTTTTCAATGTTGCAAAACCGAGTTAAGTCATAAAATTCCTGACAAAAACTATTAAACTTAACTGTAGTATATTTAGTCTCAATTTTAACTATTGGTTTTATTTGAACAACTTTTATTTCTAATCTCATACTTAATAATTTTTTGATATAATAAGCTCTATACCAAGGTAGGATTTTGTCATTATTTCTAATTTTTATTAAAATATAAATGCTTTTATTATAATAATGCGTTTGGAAAATTTGTGTAGGAAAAATAAAAATAACATATAAACAAAATCTTCACAGTAATACCCTGATATTAACGACACAAGCATGTATGTTTATACATGCGAACAAAAACTCAGTTAAGCTTTGTTTTTCCATGTTACTTCTTCACTTTTCACGTCTTCCTACCTTTCTAAAGCCTACTTTAAAATGACCCACTTATTCTGCTACTAAATGCTTGCAGTGTTTTCTATATATTATAGTCAATCATCCAGAGAATATTTGGTGATTGCAGTGCCCGTGATGCTTGGCATATACATCAGTAAACAGAGAAAACATCGGCCACATGGAACGTACACCCCAGCATCAGAAGACAGACAATAAATGGTAGAAGTAATAAACAACGTTATAGGAGGAAGAAAGGTGATATGTGCTATGGAGTAACATAAAGAACAAAGCTGGGTTAGTTAGTGAAAAGTGCTGGGGAATGGGAGTTGAGGTAAGCTGGGATATTAAATAGGGTGGTCTGGGAGGAGGCACCGAGAAAGGGCTGAGTCAAAAGTCCTGAATGAAGAGAGATAGCCAGGCAGCTACATGAGGGAAGTGTATCCTGGGCAGTTGAGGATATTTTAATACTTAAAACTAATTGTAAAATCTTGTTATTGTGAGTAGGAGCACCCAAATATAGTGTTAGAGAGAACTTGAAGTGTAAAATACTAAATCGATCATTCAAGAGCCCAGGATGATCATCATTGCTCTCCCATAAATGGACTCTGGCTTGGAAGAATATCTGAGACAAAAAATAGAAATTTACAAGTTTTCCTCTGAACCAAAAGAGAGGTAATCAACTAGGAATGGTGACAGCAAGAAGACAACCAACAGGCTGGCTCCTAAAATGATGGCATTTACCATTCAAATCAATTGAAAAAGAATAGGTGTCAAGTTAAACTTCACCGAAGGTTAGGGCCTTAAAAACAGTTAGGAAGCATGTTGCAGGAACACTGAATAAATAAACTGATGACAAAGAAGTGACTAAAACTCTCTCAACAAGGCTTCCACGACAGATAACATTGGGTCTGTTCGAGATATACAGCTCAGGAGAGGAACGCCCGGAGGCCAGATGGAGAACCATCCTCCCCCACCACGGGGCCAGGATGCAAATGATAGTAGTGCCCTTTCAGAAGCCAGCCTCAAAATTTGCATCCTCATAAGAGCAGAGAGAGAAGAGAAATATTTGTGGGCTAGAGAAAGACCTATCTTTTTTTATGTGATGTAAATTGAGCAAAGCCAAGAGTCATGCATATAGAAAATATTTGGAAACTGATTTTTCAAATGTCTGAGGTTTTCATACTGAGAAAGTCAGCATTACGTTGACTCAGAGTTGGGTAAGCAGTCTGATGTCTAGAACCTGCGTGGAAGACACTACACACTATGTAACAATGCACTGGGATCTGAAACATAACATCTGGAAACAGAAACCAAGCACAAACTGCTCTGAGGACTCAAACAGATTTCATAAACCTCTGTAATTTCCCAAACTGCAAATTTCTAATTTTTATTATTCTTTTATTTCTCAAGTCAAATATTGTTTCCTCAAAGACGGTTTCCCAAATCCCCCACTGCATGAAGTTTCTTGGCTTTACAGTTTCATAGGGTTTCCATGGTTGTTATTAAATCCTTAATCATATAATAATAATTTACAGCATTTCTATCCCTCTAAAATATAAGTTTCACATGGACAAGAACCAGGAGTTTCGGTCTTACTGTCTGCTGTTTCCCCAATGCCTAGCCCGGTGCCTGGGTAAGGGAAACACAATGAATGTTCCCCAGATCATTTCTCTGATCCACACTGAGTGTATCTGGGCGTGAGATCCCCTAAGTGGAGACGTCACTTGTCTATTTTGAGATCTGGCCAGGATTTACTCTTTCCACACAACATTTGAAAGAGTGTAAGAGATAAAGGTAAGTCTGTATGTTTCCTGTTTCATATACATGGTCTTAGTCGCACTACCGGCCGTTAGATTCCCTACTTCTCTGTTCTATACCTGTTGTGACACTTATTCAGTACTTGTTGTGGGACCTGTACTACTGACATGTTCACCTGCTTATGCAATTTTCCATCTTTTCCACACAATACGGTCTGCTTGCTGGGCAGAACTTATTACCATGTCTGCTCTGCTCTAATAACATTTGATAGGCCATGACAAATCATAACATGGCATAGAAGAGAATACATACACAGTAATTGTTTTAAAGTACTTAAATTTAATTTAAAAATTAAAGTATTATAATTTTTAAATTATCATGGCATTGGAGTTACCTCCATTATTTTTACCAAAATTTACTTAATGTAGTTTCCTGTATACTCTAACAGTAAAGGAGTATATTTCTTGCTCTATTTTCTGCTCCTGAAGTTGGGAATAGAGGATTGAAGGTCCAATATGTTTTCCATGACTAAGTCTTCCACTGAATAACTGATGCTTTAAAAGTCTGAAAGTTAACAAGCTTCCCAAAGTGAGTCGCATACTTCCTATTCGCGAATGATTTTATTTCTATTTAAGTATCTCTTTCTTTCCCTTCAGAATCTCAAGTTCAAATATGGAGTTAAGAAGAAAGGCAAAGAGCTGAAGAATAATTGTAATTTGATCCCCAAAATGAAAAACACACAAACTTTAACAAGTGTTACAGTTGCAAGTGTATAGAACAGTGACTACTATGTGCAAAAGGACCTAAAAGTTGCCTTTTTATAGGAATATTTCTCTGCTTATGGGGTGGCACCAAGAAGGAAAGACCTACTTGAAAAGGAAGACATATCATAGCACCCAGATATAGCAAATGACTCAAATTCTTCCCAGGATTCTTTTTATTTCAGACATTATTAAAACAGTAACATTTTCTTACATTTTTACCCTTCTTACATTGAAGGAAAATTCAGTGCATTTCTACTGCTTGACACAGTATAATTTATGAAGCTTTATAAAGAATAAGAATCACTAAGATGTGAACTATAAAACTGCACTGTGTGAAAGGTAGTAGGGAATCTAAAAGTTATAATATTAAAATCAAAGCCCAATTCAAGTGCAAGTGAAATCTAAGACAATGCATTAAGTCAATTCTTAACGCGAGTCTTCGCTTACACAATGGGGAACTGCTTTCCACGCAGGAGAGAACAGGTCAGGGCGAATGTCAGGGGAACACACTCACCGAGGCTTTCTGGGAGAAAACACTGGACTTCCACCTTGAGGCAAAGGAAACTGTTAAGAGCCAGGTCTCTTAGTGTGATAAATGGCAATGGAAAAAAGATACAATAAAAATAAATGATTAAAAATGTTATTTTCTATTTGTGAGTTCCTTAAGACTAGCTATCTTAAGCTACCACATTTCAATGAAAAATAGTCAATGTATTTTACCTGCCTAAATAAGTACATTACACTGAAGACAATTTTTTATATTTAGATCCTGAAGCATCATGTTTAGTATTGTTAATAATAAATATAAAGATAATAAAGATAATGTAGAGTTTTTCATCTCAAGATATAGCTAATTTTTAAAATTCCTAACATCTTGTTTGACTAATAGTTACCTCTGTCATAAAGATTTTTAGTCATAAATGTATTGTCTCTAGAACAGCAAAGAATGGTAATAGTATCTTATATTACATAGTCCTTAATGCTTTTTTGTACTTTTCTAAACATGATAAATAGTGTCTTATTTTCTCCTATATATTCGAAATTAATCATTTAATTTAATTTAACATTTTCACGGGGATGGAATTACGCCACATGACAACAGGTCTAAGAAAGTGAGGACTGAAAAGACCAAGTCCAGTTTTGGGGACCAAAACAGATAAACCCAGTACATGTGACAACCTCCACTGCAGCTGCATTAATAACCAGGATGAAAGGTCCCAGGAGGAGAAATTAATTTTACCTCTTCTAGGTAGTCACTAAAGAATATCATAGAAAGTTAGAAGCATTTCAGCTGGGTCTGAAGGTTTTGATAGAAATACAAGGTCAGGAACATATTCTTTTTTTTTTTTTTTCTTTAAGATTTTATTTATTTATTTTCAGAGAGAGGAGAAGGGAGGGAGAAACAGCAATGTATGATTGCCTCTCACATGGCCCACACTGGGGACCCGGCCCGCAACCCAGGCATGTGCCCCGACTGGGAATCGAACCGGGACCCTCTGGTTCCCAGCCCGCACTCAATCCACTGAGCTACACCAGCCGGGTCAGGAACATATTCTTAAAAAGGCTCTAATCTACGTGGATGCACTCGGTATGCAGCAGTTCAAGGAAGGGACTAAAGTGAGAATGAGGAAAAGTTGGTAAGAGATGACACTGATTGGCCATTTATGTCCTTAAATCCCCGTTTGGTTTCAATATTGATACTTTAGAGAGTAGCCATCGAAAGTATCTGAGGAGGAAAATAATATCTGAACTTTAAAAACAGGGTTCCACAACACTTGCAGGAACTTTTAACATCTCCCTCTTGAATTACATCTTTTCTTCTTCAGTTCTGAGGCCAATCTATCCACCCCCACCCTTTGTCAGCCACTCACACTTACAGAGGCAACTTGACCTACCACGTGTTTCTTCTCCCTTCTCCCTTCAACTTTGTCTTTGCTATTAATACTTTGTGGTAAGAATTTCATTAACAAGTGCTAAACTCCAGAAGAATCACTTTCAGAAATATTATGGGAGCACAGTAGACAGTGCTGGGGGCATGTTTCCCCTCTAAACACAGCACGCTTTGAAAGGAGTCTATTCTGACAAAGACAGAGTGAGATATTGTAAATTGCCCACATTTCTGCTGTCTATTTCTCCCACACTTCTACAGCTGCTTGCGTCATTTTAGCTGGGGGCTGACCATAAGGAAACTGACCATAACAACTCCAAATATGGAAGATGTTGGTTTGATGAGCTCTGTTTTTCTTTCTGGATGCATTCAAGCAAAAAGCTTAATTAAAGCTACTTTTTAAAGGTCTGTTTGAATTGAATATACTTATTTTTTATTAAAGCTCAATAAATGGTATATTCTGTTATGGTCTCAGGAGTTGTAATTCTCTTGTTCTCCTGAACACACCTACACAGTACGTTCTGACACTCCTATAGCCAAAGAAGTAGCAAAACTGAGTAGGAGGCAAATACATTAACCCAACAGATCTGTCAAACGTGGGGCTGCATAATCAACATACCTAAGCATACCCCATTCTTTCTCCTATAAGCACAATCAAAAACTATGATTTTAGTTCATTCTTGCCCTCATTTATAATAAATTAAAGTTGCCCTGTCCCAACTTTAAAAAAAACCCATATCTTGGTAGAAAACCTAATTATAGTTTTTTATACATGCACACTCATAAAAATAATGCCATGGGAGGAAAATCTCATAAGATAGAGAAAGAGTTAATCATGAATCTCAGATGTTGTTTAAAGAAAGTGAAAAATTACCAAAGACCACTGTTCTCCTTGTATCTATTAAGCATTGGAAAATTTAATGAAGGTTGTGTGTGTGTTAACTTTAAAATAACCTTTATAACAATTTTAATTCCTGAATTTCAGAATGGACAAGTAGATATTTTTGAATAAATAGCTCTAGATACAATTGAAAAGAAAAGGTTATTGACTTTGTCATCACTTACAAAAGAAAAATACTTTAAAAAGTGATGTCATCAGTGCCTTTTCTCACCTCTCAGTGTGAGGGCCGCGCAATCAGATGCAGACATTGATTCCCATAAGCAAATCGACTCTGCAGTATTGTCAGCATTTACAGTCACTGAGTTATGAATATATGTAATAATGTAAAATGGGTTATTAGAAACAATTTGTACAAGATCAATCTGCCTTAGCCATAAGGAAAATTACATAATTATAAGTCATGATCATTTTACCAGTTACTGGGCTTCATGCTTACGGTCAAAATCACTCCGTCACTGACAAAGAGAGACAGCTACAGCAAAATTCTCAGCAGTTCCAGCACCAGGGATGGGGACAGTTTGTCACCAACCCTTTTAACCGTGGTGAAAAATAGCAGAGCTGCATCCCATAGAATTTGATCTTTTATCTCTAGAAATTTCCAATTGAAACCAGCCCCTACCCCAACAGACCACATTTACTTTAAAGTCAGACTCGAAAAACAGTACTTATTTCCAAATTTGATAGTATCCATGTAGACACCAAAGATAGTTTTTGAGACCTCCAAGAAAAGCCAAAGCCTACGAATAGGTCATCTGGGGAAAATATTAAACTTGTTCATTCAAATAATGAAAATTAGGAAACTGTTAGAATAACATTCTATATTTTACCACTTAAGACATTCCTTGATTCTGGGTATTATTTAATAAAATGAGGAGGTAGCAGGGAATGCAGTGTACACTTTGAAACAATTTTTCATAAATGTTTTCTTTCTCTTTTTAAAAGACTTTATTTGTTTATTTTTAGAGAGAGGGGAATGGAGGGACAAAGAGAAGGACAGAAACATTAATGTGTGGTTGCCTCCCACGCACCCTAGTGGGGACCTGGCCCACCATCCGCATGCACACTCAATCCACTGAGCCACACCAGCCAGGGCTCATGAATATTTTCTTTTTGCATGAAGACTAATGCTGTTTTAAACAATTCTATTTGCCCAGTACTTTTTACTCTACAAAGTTTTACATAATCAAGAGCTTTTAAATTCTGAAACTTTTGATTCAATCTAGCGATCTAGTAATAGAGTTAGAAATTACTCAAGATTATAAACATAATGGATTGTGCTTATGTCTCTGTAAAAGATCAAACATTTATATAAAATTCACTTTCTTGAACTATAAACTGCATACAATAAAATTCAGCAATGCATACATACAACCTCGTAATATTTGTAAAATATATGCCCTTGTATAAACACATTTAAATCAGTATATAGAATATTTTTTGCACTCCAGAAAGTCCTGTTCTGTGCACTGGTAGTTAATATTCTCACCCCACTCCCAGATCCTGAAAATCACTGCTTTGCTTTCCGTCACTGTGGTCTTGCCTTTCAAATTTCATATCATTATGATCCTGTTGTATTCACTGTTTTGTGCTTGGCTTCTTTCACTTAGTAAAATGATTTTGAGATTCATCCATGTTCTCTGAACTAATAATCTGTTCCTTTATAAAAGCGGATAGCATTACATTGTATTCATACTCCACAGCTTGTTTGCCTATGCACTAGTTGATGGCCACTTGGGGGTGCACCCAGATTTTGGCTATTATAAATAAAGCTGCCAAGAACATTTGAATACAAGTCATTGTGTACACTTGTATATCCATTTCACTTGGAGAGAGTCCTATTGCTAAGGTTTTGGGGCCACACAGGAAATGTTTGCTTTACTTGAACTGTGAAACTGTTTGCCAAGGAAGTTCCATTATTGTACAGTTCTACCAGTGATGTGTGATCCTTTCAGTTGCTTTTCATCCTTACCAGCATTTGTTATTGTCAGTCTTTTCTTTTTCATTTTAGCCATCCCAGTGAATATAAAATGATTTTATTTGCAATTTTTATTTGCATTTCTCTAATTACTAATGATGTTGAGTATCTAGCTAATCATGAGCTTATTTGCCATTCCTATATCTTCACTAATGATATTTAAAATGATGACATTTTTAAAAATCAGGTTGTTTGTCTTATTAAGTTCTAAGAGTTCTTAAATATAATAGATACAAATTTTTTATCATCTGTTTTACAAATATGTTCTCTCAGTCTGTGGCATGTTTTTAAATTTTCCAAGTAGTGTATTCAGAAAAGCAATATATTTTAATTTTTACAAGTCTAATTTATCAATTTTTTCATTTTATGACGTGTTTTTTTGCCTCACTCAAATTCATAAAAATATTCTCCTTTTCCTTACATGTTGTAGAGTATAGGTCTATGTATAGGTCTACATATAGGTCTATAGGCCAGATTGAATTAGTTTTGTGTAAGATGTGAGATAATGTTTGATTTTTTATGTGAATATCCAATCATTTTTAGCATCACTTGTTAAAAAAACAAACAAAAAAAACAAAAACCAAAAATAACCCCCCAGCATTTCTGTATTGAAACACTTTGGTTCCTTTGTCAAAAGTCAATTCACAATATTTTGATGAACTTTCTCTTTTGTCCATTGAGCTATATAAATATTTTCATGTAAATATCACATTGCCCCAATTAATGTAACATATAAGGTACTAATATAGTTTATGGTAAGATGTGAAATCAAATACTGTAAGTTCAACATTGTTTTCTATTTTAAAATTGCTTTTATTCTTCCCCCTTTCTTGTGATTTCATGTGGGTTATAGAATCAAATAGTCAATCTACTAAGACATTTTATGGAATTTTCAGATTATACTTAAACTATAGATTCCTTTGGATATAATGAAATCTTAACAATACTGAGTTTTCTAATTTATTAACTTGGGATATCTCTAGACTTATTTAGTTATTTTTAAATTTCTCCCAGTTACATTTTATAGTTTTTGGCCTTCAAATTCTGAATATATTGTGCTATATTTATTCCTGTTTATTATTTATGACATTATAAATTCCATTGCTTTTTACATTTTAATTTTCAATTGTTGTTGGCATATAGAAATACAATTGATTTTTGTGTTTCCTGCAAATTTGCTGAACTCATTTATTAGTTTGGACTATCAAGTCTTTTCTGATTAAGACAGCTTTACTTCTTCATGCTCCATCTATAAGCCTTTTACTTCTCTTCTTGTTTTATTGCACTGCCAAGGACCTCAAGTAAAATGTTAAATACAAGCCTGGAGCATAGACAACCATGCCTTGTTTCTAATCTTAAGGAGAAAGTTCTCTTTTACATTGTTAAATCTAATGTGAATGACAAGCTTTCTGAAGATGTATGTCCTTTATATGGCTGAGGGTTTCCTTCTATTTGGTAAAAGCTTTTGTTTTGGATTTTTTAAATTAAATTCAGTGGGCGACATTGATTAATAAAATCATATAGGTTTTAAATGTGTATTTCTATGATACATGATCTACATATTGCATTATGTTCCCACCACCCAAAGTCAAATCATCTCCTGTCACCAAAAATAAATGAATGAGACTCTATCAAACTAAAAAGGTTTTGTACAGCAAAAGAAACCGACAACAAAACAAAAAGGCAACCACCCAAATGGGAGCTAATATTTGCAAACAACAGCTCCTACAAAGGGTTAATATCTAAAATATATAAAGAACTCATACAAAAATCCAATTAAATAATAGGCAGAGTACCTGAACAGACACCTCTCCCATGAAGACATAAAAGTGGCCAACAGATATGTGAAAATATGTTCAATTTAGGGAAATGCAAATCAAAACTACAATGCGATACCATGTCACACCGGTTGGAACGTCTGTTATCAACAAGACAGGCAATAACAAGTGCTGGAGAGGTTGTAGAGAAACAGAAACCCTCATTCACTGCCGGTGGGAATGTAAACTGTCTTGGGTTTTGTTAAATACTTGATTGTATTTACTAATATAATTATATGTTAGTATGACCAATTGCATTGACTTCTGAATGTTGAATTAAACCTTCCATTCTTGGCCTGAAACCCACTTGGTCATCATGTATTACCTTTTTATATATGTTGTGGGATGGTATTCAGTATTTGCTAAAATTTCGTTAAAGATTTTTGAGAGATATTGTTCTGTAGTTTTCTTGTAATGTCTGTCTGGTTTTGACAGCAGCATCATGATGACCTCATAAAATAAGGCTGGGAGTAATACATTGTTTTCTTTTTTTCTGGAAGAGTTTCCATAGTACTGGAAATATTTTTTCCCTAAATGTCTAGCAGAAATCATCAGTGAATCTGTAGTAAAACCCATCTCTTTTTCCCTATATTATTAATTTGTTTCTCCTCTATTTTCTGATCAGTTGGGCTAAAGATTTGCCAATTTTATTAATCATTTCAAAGAACTGCCTTTTGGTTTTCTTTTCTTTTTTCCTGTTTTTATTTCATCTAGTTCTTGATTTATGCTTATTATTTCCTTCCTTCTGCTGGCTTTGCATTTAATTTTCCCATCTTACAATACAGTCCCTTGGGTAGTAGCTTAGGCCATCACTGTAATACTGATTTTCTAATATAAGCATTTAATACAAAAAAATCCCTCTGGTCATTGCTTAACTGCATGTTATCACTAGCAGTGATTTCATTTTCAGTGAGTTCAAAGTATTTTCTAATTTCCCTTGTGATTTCTTCTTTGAAATATGGATTATTATAAGTGTCTCATGGAACCTCCGAATACTCCAGATACTGTCCAGATACTCTTCTGTCACTGAGTTCTGGTTTATAATTCCTCAGTGGGCAGAGATCACACTTTGTCATGCTTTTAATCCTCTTTAACCTCTTGATGCACTTTATGGTCCAGCATATGGTTCTGCCTGGTGAATGTTTTCAGTGTATATTCTCTGCTCTTGTGTGAAATACTCAAGCAGATCATGTAAAATGATAGTTTCGCTCAACTCTTCTACATCATTATTGATTTCCTCTATTAGCTTAATCAGTAATAGAGAGTAGACTGATCTATTTCTCCTTTCAGTTTTATTAAACTTTGTTTCTTGTGATGTGAAGCCCTGTTATTTGATCCAGGCATATTTAGGATTACTATGTCTTGATGAATTGACCTCTTTATCATAATTAAATGCCTCTTTCCCCCCTGATAATATTTTATGTTTTAAAATCTACTTGTTTGACATCAATAAAGCCATTCTGGCTTTCTTTTGAATAGTGCTTGCTTGGTATACCAATTCCCAGCTTTTCACTTTTAAAGTGTCACTTAAATGTTTCAGAGGATCGTGTTTGCTCCTCCCTTTGACCAACCCATTTCTGCGCCCCCCATCCACAGGCTTTCTGCATATCAGTAAATGGAACACCACATATTCTGTAGCTCAGCACAGAAGTTTGGGGAATATCTGATTCCTCTTTTATCCATCAAGCGCATCCTAATCATTCTTCAGAAAATATCACTAATTCATCTACTTTTCTCCGTATATACAGCATGAACCTACAAGAGGTCTAAATCTTTACTGCTTTAGAGCTCCTGAACTATCTTCTAGCTCCCACTCCTGCCCACCTCCACTCCACTTCCTGCACAGTTGCCCGGGTGATCTTAACCTATCGTATATTACATTATTAACCATCTTTTAAACCTTGTGGTTGCTCCCATTGCACCTAGAACAAAATTCCAAAATGACCTCGAAGGCCCTGTGCGGTTGGCACCCTAACTCCCTCTCTAAACCCATCACTCCTTGTGGACACCGAAGCTTTGGTTCTGCCATGTGGCTCTGTTTCTCGATTCTACTGAACTTGTTTCTGTTTAGCACCTCAGCTGTTGTCTTTGACTGAAATAAATTCACCTCAGCACTTTCAGTGTTACCATTCAAACTAAAGCTCATGCACCCAAAAAAAGCTATGTCTCAGTAATTTATTTTTCAACCAATGTTTGTTTGATGAATAATAGATGCCAGACACTGAATTCCATGCTGAAAATAGAAGGGTAAGTCCAAAGATGTTTACTCTTTGCTCCCAAGGAGTTTACAATTAAATGAAGAAGACAGATATTCAATAAAAGTGCAAATATTCACTTTTTAAAAACCCACAAAGAAAGTGAGCACAGCTCTATGATAACCCATCATAAACTGAAATAGACTGAAGTTATAAACAGGCTTTGGTGATGAAGGATTCTCTGACCATGCTGTAAGGGGGAGTAACAGTTAAATAGCATATTGTGACTTCAGGAGAGATAAGCATATTAATTGAAAATTTAGCTCATATGCTATTAACAAGATAATATTATTACAGTTTTGATTAGACATATCACGATTAGTACTTGGTTACAGCAACTCTCAATTTGGCACAATCTTGTCATATATCTAAAAGTGCAATTATGGGTTAGCTATTTTAAATGGAGAAGGAAAATATGTTTGTGCACCAAAACAGAAGAGCTAAGAGAAATAGCAAGTTTTTATATAAACCTTTCATTCCTAATTTGTAAACAGTAAAATAAAAACATTTATATGACTGTAAAAATTAATCTTGTGAAAACATGAAATACTTGAAGATTCAAAAATACATTTCTTAGGCCTCATCCAAATATGTCAACCCAATTCAACTCTTCTTTTGATCTGAACTTATTTATTTATTTTTATCCTCACGAGGACATCTTTTATTTTCACTGTTTTAGAGACAGGAGGGAGACGGAGAGAGAGACATGAATGTGAGAAACATTAGCTGGCTGCTTCCCACACGTTCCAAGACCAGGGGTTGAACCAGCAACCCAGACACATGCTCCCTCAGGAATCGAACCCTCAACCTTTCAGTTATGAGACAACACTCCAACCACTTGAGCCACAATGGCCAGGGCTTGATCTAAACTTTAAGCTAGAGGCAAAATGGGCCAATAGAAGGGACAGAAACACTAGAATTTTTCAGATTTGTTTCTGGGCTGTCACTTCAAATAGTCTGCATTGGAAGGAAAGCTAGTAATCTAGAAGTATGACATAATTTGAATTAAAGTTGAACTTAAATAGAAACTCTTCCTCAGTTTCTCCCATCTGTATAAAGTTTTTCTCTCATCAGATTCTGGTAATGGAAGGTTGGTGATATTTAGCCACAGCCATTTTAAAGGTACATCACTTTCACATCCTGTGCCAGTTAACCCTTGCTGTTTAACAAACCACCCTGAAACTCAGCGGCTGACTGCAGCAACCAGTTACCTAGCTCACAACAATCATTTCATTAGCTCAGTAACTGGTTTTCCTTGCTATTCTGCTGATCCGGGTCCAGTTCAGCTGATCTCAGCTAGGTTGGCTCATGCCTTTGAGGTCAGCTTGAGGGTCACCTTGGGACTGCTGGTTTGAGATGGCTTCACTCATAGGTCTGGCAGTTGGCTGGTGAGGGGACCATGTGTCTCTCATCATCTAGTGGGTGGCCTATGCCTCTTCCCATGGATTCCAGTGCTAAAGGCAGCAAGAGGGCAAGCTCCACTGTGCAAGCACTTTTCTAGAGTCTACTCAGTCACTTCTGCTAACATCCCATTGGCCAAAGCAACCCACTTCAGACAGAAAAATCTATAACATTACCGTTAATACAGAATTTGTGGTCATTTTCGTAACTGACAACATTCTCAGACTTAAAAATAGTAACAAGCATTTCCTTTAAATGCTCAGATCAGTGCTGACCATATAGGAAAGGCACTCAAAATCCATTTCTAACCAAATACAGAAACGAATGAACAGATGGATTTAAGACCCTTTCTTCAGTTCCTTTTATACCTTGGTCTCTGTGACAACCTCAGTATCAGTCGGCATTTTTTGTATTAGCACATTAATGCTATTTGTATATAAGTTAATCAAAGGAAATGTAATAACTTCTCAATTGTGCAACATGAAATCTGTGAATTATCATTGATTTCCTAACCTAATTTGGTTGCCGCAGAAGCATCTTCCTGCTCCTATATGTAGCAAATGACTCTCCTGGCTCTAATGATGGCTAGAAGCTTCTAGACTTCAGTTTGCAAAAGTTGGTAAAAAGGTCCTAGTCTAAATTTTAGAGATGTTACTACACAGCCTCCAGTCATACAGATAAACTTCAAATTGCATTCTAGAAAGGGATCAACTCTACAAGAATCTAATATGTGAGAGAGAGCAGAAGTTTCCTGTCTCTGTAGGGCAGGGTAGGAAGAGGTTTGAAACTATAGAGGCTACAACCACTAATACCTTCTCACTTTTATACCTACCTGAGTCTGTATTTTAACCTAAAATGCTTTTTAACAAAAGCAATATATTCCTTTGAGTTTTGACTTTAGCTAAATTATAGGATATATGACCACTGCAATGCTGTCATGGAGCATCCTAATGATACTCCAAGTCTTTGGGAAAAATCAAAGGGAAAAAGAAAAATGACATTAGGAATTTTAAAAGCTCAGTAGTGTTTATACTTGCCTTTGAGCAATAATGAAAAACTGAACATGAATTTATATATTAGTTAATTCAATAGATGCATCAAGACACTAATAGTATTAAAAACAAATTGGTTCAAGAATCTCTCTCTCTCAAAAGGTTGGTGGTTGGTTGCCAGAGAAGAGTGATGAGGGGTGAGTGATATGGGTGAAGGGGGTCAAAAGATACACACTTCAGTTAGAACAAAATGCTGGGATGTAGCCCTGGCTGGTGTAGCTCAGTGGACTGAGCACGGGCTGGGAACCAGACGGTCCCGGTTCGATTCCCAGTCAGGGCACATGCCTGGGTTGCGGGCCAGGTCCCCAGTGAGGGCCATGTGAAAGGCAACCACACACTGCTGTTTCTCTCCCTCTTTCTCCCTCCCTTCCCCTCTCTCTAAAAATAAATAAATAAAATCTTTAAAAAAAAAATGCTGGGATGTAATGTACAGCATGGGGACTCTAGTTACTGACACTGTATTGTATATTTTAAAGTTGGTAAGAAAGTGTCTTAAAAGTTCTTATCACAAGAAAAACATGTGTAATTATATATGGTGACAAATGTTAACTAGACTTATTGTGATTATTTCACAATATATACAAATATGAAATCATCATGTTGTACATCTGAAGCTAATATAATGTTATATGTTAATTACACCTCAACAACAACAAAAAAAGAATCTATGCATTATAAACCAAATGGTTACAGGAAGAAACAAAAAAAAACATTGAATAGTTAATTCCTCAAAATAAAAAAACAAAGAGATTACTGAGTGATAAACAGTTATCCTAATAGGGGCAACTCTGTTATGGGAGAGAATGTCCAGAGTAGGAGCAGCAATTGAAAGGACAAAAACAAATGGGACTACATCAAACTGAAAAGCTTTTGTTCAGCAAAAGAAACCATCAACAACATGAAAAGGGAATCCACCGAATGGGAGAAAGTATTTGCCAATGATACATCTGATAAGGTGTTAATTTCCACAATAATCGTATATACAGAACTTACACAACTCAACACCAAGAAGACAAATAACCCAAGTAAAAAATGGGCAAAGGGCCTAAATAGACACTTCTCCAAAGAGGACATACAGATGACCAACAGACATATGAAAAAATGCTCAGCATCACTAATCGTCAGAGAGATGCAAGTTAAAACCATAATGAGATATCACCTCATACCTGCCAGAATGGCTAATATTAATAAATTAACAAACAGCAAGTGTTGGTGAGGATGTGGAGAAAAGGGAACCCTCATGCACTGTTGGTGGGAATGCAGGCTGGTGCAGCCACTGTGGAAAACAGTATGGAGTTACCTCAAAAAAATTAAAAATGGAACTGCCTTTTTACCCAGCGATCCCACTTCTGGAAATATATCCCAAGAAACCCCAAACACTAATTCAACAGAGTGTATGCACCCCTATGTATATTGCAGCATTGTTACAATAGCCAAGATCTGGAAACATGCCCATCAATGGATGAGTGGATAAAAAAGCTGTGGTACATTTACACAATGGAATACTACTCAGTCATAAAAAAGAAGAAACTCTTACCTTTTGTGACAGAATGAATGGACCTAGAGATTATTATGCTAAGCAAAATAAGAGTCAGAGAGAGACAAACACCATATGCTGTCACTTATATGTGGAATCTAGTGAACAAAATAGAAATGGAGACATGCACACATAGAACAGACTGACAGCTGTCAGAGGGAAGGGGTTGGGGCCCTGGATGAAAGAAGGTGAAGAGATTAAGCAAAAAAGCATATATATAACACTTAGCCACAGATAACAGTGTGGTGGTAGCCAGAGGAAAGAGGGTGGAACAGGTGGAGGTGGGCAAAAGGGGGATAAATAGGTCTGGAAAGGGACTTTGTTTTGGGGAATAGGCGCATGATGTAGTGTGCAGATGATGTTTTATTGAGTTGTACACTTGAAACCTATATGGTTTTATGAACCAATTTCACCCCAATAAATTCAATTTTAAAAGTATCATAAGACAATATGCAGTATAAGAAAAGAATCAGTAATTTTGGACTAAATGACAAAAGTCTTTCAAATGAAAAAGATGTTTTCAACCCCAAACTATCTTCCACAACACTATCCACTGCATGAGGGAAAGGACAAGATCACTCCTGGGTCTCCAGCAGTGAGCTTAATGCTTTGCACTATGAAAGTAATAAAAACTGTTGAATATGTAATTCAATAGTCAAAAACCCAAGATGCTTCATTACACCATTTGTTTCATTGGACTTGGATTCTTGCATTTATGTTAGTTGAAAATTCAGACTATTGGGTCTGAAATGGGAAGTCCTATAGCCTTACACAGCTTTGGTAAAGGAAAGAAACATAAGAATCTATCTGAAGGAAATGAGGTTCCTTTTCTGAATAATGTGGCTAATTCCAGGTCCGGACATCAATCTTACATATTAAACTCAAGAATGCTGGAAGAGAAAGGCAAACTTCCCCATACTCTTTTTAAGTCTCCAGGAGCCAACTATTCTGAAATTTGGTGGAAAATGCATTCTAAAGGAAGTAATCAGCTTACAGAATTGAAATTCTGTGGTGTTAGAAAAAGTATGAACTCTACTGGACTATTAAATTTAAAATTCTATCAGCAATATATAATATTCTGGTACTTAAAGTATGCACATTAAATATATGTCACGAATCATTTGTGATGTTTACATAATTTAGAAATGTAAGGCAGTTTGGTTTCCATTGCTCTTTAGGGCACAAATTGATATATCAAAATATTAGCTCTCAACTTATCATATAAGCAGCACCAAAATAAACCATAGATCCCAACCTGCCTACAATCACTATCAATATATTGTGATATGACTATTACAATACAGGTGCCAAAGGCGCCTTGCTGCCCGGACACATCATTCTTTTTTATTTTTATTTTTTCTGCTCAGTGGCACAGAAGAAGCTTACATACGCACCAGGAAACTGTATTCTTCTAACTACTGCTATTGGGCTGTGAATAAATAACTGACTGAGATGGACCGATCGGATCCTCAGCTCTGCAGAGCTGATACGGAAAGTCTCTGAAAGCAATGAAGTACATCCACAGAAGGAACAAAGAAGGAGAGGCCATGAGACTCACCAACACTATCAGCTAAAGAGAGTAAAGGCTCCCTGCAGGCCAGGCTGAACTCCTACAGCATACCCACATACACAGTCCTCGTGTGCTACCCCAGGACGTTCCCTTTACCTAAGCTATCTAGGCATGGATTCTGTTCCTTATAGCAAAACGATCTGATAACATCTCATTTTCTCTTTGCTCATGTAAGGGGTGGCTCAATGATTGAGCTTTCTATTAACACTTGAGAGGTGTGTATCAGGAGCTTATTGTCATTGTGAGTAATAAGGAGAGGTAATCAGCCAGTTCAACCAAATAAACAAACAAATGAACAAATGAATAAATACGTAAGTAAAGTGATGAATATCACTCTAATATCAAGGGGCATTATTGACAGAACCAGAATATTTGAATCATTTTGCTACTCTTTTTTGCTCTTAGAGCCATCTTATTTTTTTTTTTAAGATTTTATTTATTTATATTTAGAGAAAGGTGAAAGGCGGGAGAAAGAGAGGGAAAGAAACAGCAATGTATGGTTGCCTCTCACATGGCCCTCACTGGGGACCTGGCCTGCAACCCAGGCATGTGCCCTGACTGGGAATCAAACCAGGACCCTTTGGTTCCCAGCTCGCGCTCAATTCACTGAGCTACACCAGCCAGGGCACCATCTTATTTTTTAACCTTATCTTTTCATAGCTAAACTGAAAATCTATTTAGATACTTAATTTCACAGTTTTCCTTTTATAATACCCTTTGCCACGGGTCTTTTATTTTTCTATTGTCTCAACATTTCCCTTTGCTTCTGTATGTATGCTTAAGTTATTAGTGGTATCTGAAATACCACCAGATTTTAAAAGATTTGAAACCTATGAAATAAAACAATGTTTTCTATCTGTCTTTTAAATCTTTTAAGATAAAAGATATTGAATAGAGATCTAATCTT
This sequence comes from Micronycteris hirsuta, assembly GCA_004026765.1. NCBI lineage: Eukaryota > Metazoa > Chordata > Mammalia > Chiroptera > Phyllostomidae > Micronycteris > Micronycteris hirsuta. The sequence goes on along the minus strand of PVJI01022506.1, from coordinate 5,698 downwards.
AACACTACTTTTAGTATCCCTTACAAAAATCCAATCAGTCTGAATTCATAGACCTTTGAAAATTTTGTAAAATTTTGTATTTATTTTCTATTGTTAAGGCAATCCTTTTTAAAATTATGATACTAAATAATTTCTTGGAAAAAGTTATATTTTTATTTTATAAATGATTTAAAATTTTGACCAGGTGAGGTTTTATTAGCTAGAATGTGAGGTAAGAATTTTTTGTCAGTTTTAATTATTAATATATCTCCAGTATCCAGAAAAGTATTGATCAAGTTAATAAGGCAAATGACTCAATAATAGGGGTAAAGTCAAAAACCATTTTTTTTCCAAGTCCAAAGTCAAGGCTCTTTAGCACTTAACTGTACTTTATATTATAAAACAAATTAGTAATGTGCAGAGTGCTGAAAGACTATTCTGTCCCCATTGGTTGGCTTCTGACTTTGTGTATGCATTCTAATGGTAGGTCTAAGACTTTTTGGATATCTTATTTATATTTTTGAACTATAAGAGATTATGTTGAAGGACACAAATAGAAAAATACATTAAATGTTTAGATCAATCTCTCTCAAAGATCTTACATTTCAAAAATGGGGAAAAATACTTTACACCACTAAGGCAAAATGGTTTTAAAATTTTTCTTTTTTTCAATAAAAATAGTTACTAACTATTATATACAATTGCATAAGTCTTTTTACTTACCCAGATACCATAATGGCAGAGAAAAAATACTTATGAAATTTACCCAAATGATCTAATGTTACCTCGTTTCCAACTCTGAATGACCTGATGATATATTTGTAAATGCTACAGTGAAATAATTTACTTAAAACATTCTTGTAAAAAAATCTCACTTAGATTACATAAAAATGTAAATTGGTTATATTGATTAATTCTATAGTCTATTCTAATATCAATATATTAACATCATTATATTCATATTAACATATTAGCATATTTATAGTAATATATTTTATGTAAATATACATTTATTTACATACATTATAGAATATATTTGTATATCAATATATTAATGTAAAATATTTATATTGTTATAAACATATCACATATCATATAAATATATGATATATCATATATGTACAACACACAATAATATATTTTAATATATTAATATATTTTGTGTTAATATATTGATACAATATATTATATATTCATACATCAAATAATATATATTAGTAATATATTATTAAAACACATTGTATGCGGGAAACGTATTTATACATTTTACATTGACTGGTAGTAGAGCGCGGGACACGTATAAATACGTGTTTTGTAGACTAGCGGTAGAATGCGGGTAACAGATAAAAATGTTTATTTTTATACTTTTTTATTGCTCTAAAGGGATGCTAACATGCAGATATACGAATTCCAAAGGACAAAATTTGGGTCTCTTTAACACAGACAATGGTGAATTATGTATGTATGTTTTAACGATTATCATACAAAAAAACACTACTAAAACTTCATTCTTTCTTTTTTTACATACGATTAACACAACAAAAGACACTACTAAAACTTCATTCTTCTCTTTTTACAATGAAGTTTAAGAAAGAAAATTTCATTCTTTCTTTTTTTACACATTTTACATACTTTTTTCAAAATATTTTCAATAAATCAGAATTTTTACATATTTTATTACTTTTATTTCAATTTCCAGTGAGTTTTCCAGTATTTGTCTGTTTAAAATTTAAGAAAAATAATTCATTATATATTTTATAGTAAATCACAAAAAGTTTCATTAAAAAAATATGTAAAACTAAAGTTATCGTAATTTTACTGAATGTTGCCATTTGCACAAAACATTGCCAAAAATGGCCCATTCCACCTGTTAGCTTGTGATAAAAGCTACCTGCATACAATTTAATACATTGATATAATTAATATATTAATGTGTTAATTCTAATTATATTGATTATTGGTTAATTCTACATATGTCAGAAATCTGCACATGCATATTAAATTATTTGACAAACGACTATTCCTGCTTGGTCATACAATTAACTTATTTATTTACTGTTGTTTAATTTCAGTTGTCCCAATTTTTCCCTGTTGTTCTCCCCTGTCCCACCCACCTACCCTGCCCCCCTGCTTCCTCAGTCAGTCCCCACCCTGTTTACCAGGGGTCCTTTATACATGCTTCTTGACTCTTAAAGCCATTTTAGAAATAAACCAAAAAATGAAAAACTTCAGAGACAGAAAATCTAAAAGGAAGTTTTGATTTTATTGTTTAGAATAATTCATAGAAAACATTTGTTATCAACCCTGGGTACATAGCTTTACATGATCAATATCAGATATGAGAGATAGGGCCAATATTATCAGTTCCTTAAAATTCAGTATTATTTCAAAGTCAGTACTGTACTAAGATAGTGAATATAATCTGAATAGAATTTGGGCATTAAGGTTGAATTATGGAATCAAATTCTAAGAATTCAGAACCTTGAATGTAAGATTGAGCACAAAGTCAGATAAAGTAGATAGTAGAAAGTATGGCACCCTGATTTCCTAGTATTTGTTCTGTGACTTAATAGACTCAATGGGTGGAGTCAACAGTTAAAAGGGTGAAAAGCCAAACTTTGACAGTAATAATCATCAAAATGTGAAGCCATTTAAAATGGCAGTTAATAATGTCCTCTGGAAAGAATTAGTTTAGGAAGTTTTAAAAGCATTTGTCCTTGGAGATAACTTAGTAAAATTATGAGATTATATCTATCTGTGTTTAAACTAAATATATTGTACTTTGAAAGTATAAAAAGAGGATGATGAGTCATGTTTTCAAAAGTTAAAAAGTGACCTGAGATTTTGCATATATTAATATATCTATTTTTAAAAATTCTGTGGAACATCTTGCTTCGAGTTCTGTAAAGACTGGTAGCATCGGCAATAATACCAGAGGTAGATGTTTAACAAGAGTATTTACAACAATAACAGTAGTAATATTAGTAACAGCTCACATTCATTGTGTACTTCTGTCATGCACTGTATCTTATATTATTTAATCTCTATAAAAATTCTCATAGATAGCTATTCTGTTGTTCTCACTTCAAAGACAAGAAAATTTAGAAAAGTCACAGATAATTTATCCAGTAACAAGATGCTGGAAAATTGCAGGTTTGAGATTATTAAATTTAAAATATCAATGCTCTTCAGAAATTAACACATGCCAGATCTGAAAAATCAAAAATTTAATCTTGAAAAATATAGTAATTTCTTCCCAGTACTTGGCTAGGTGAAATTAAAGACAATTCAACATAGTAAGACAGTATTTAAATGAAAAATTAAAGTCCTCATAGAGAAAATTGTATTAAGCACTGGCAAAGTTACAAAAGCCCTTATAAATGTCTGCACAATCATTTAACATAATAACACCCACTTATTGAATACTTACTGATTGTGTGCCAGGTCTAATACTAAGCACTCTTCGTAAATTGACTCATTTAATTTTTACAACTACCCTAGAAGTCATGGCCAAAATGTGGTTTCAAACTAGAGAAACTGACCTGCTCCCAAAGCCTCTCAGCCATCATGTTGTAAGCAGGGGCATTCACACTCAACTTGCCTGTTTCCATTTGTCAGGACTTTGTTCAGGAGAAACTGAGGATATCCCCTCTCTACAACGTGTGTAAAATACTTGAAAAGTTGTGACACATTGCAGGTGAATATGCATTCCAGGAGGTCTAGGCCATAAATATCTTTCTATTTATGTCTAAGAGGTGACTCACCTTCAATCTCATGTATTTGAGATGCAGAACAGCTTGCATGCTTGAGAGGGGGAACCATTAAATGACCTTTTTTTCCCCTCAACATCTGTCCACCCAAGTATACTCATGTCATGGCCAAAGCATCTATTTTCATCCCTTAGCTTCTGTCCTCACGGCAGCCACTGGAGGGTACTTCGAAGAGATGGAGAGTCACCTTTGCTCATCCCCTACATGCCCCCCATGTTCTCCCTGCAGTGACTACTCCTATTCTTCCATCTGGTTCAGTGTTACTGTCTTTTTCCCAGTCCCAAGTCTCTGTTATTTAAAAATTTTTTTATTGTTGTTCAATTACAGTTGTCCCCATTGTTCCAGCAACAAGTCTGTTTTGTTAATTAACATTGACTGGAGTGACTGGAAATTTAGTATATTGGAAAAGAAAATATTGACATTGAGGAAAAGATATGCAAAAGTAAGATTATGCGCACTAGAAGGACAGATAACACTCAGGGAAAGATTTGCATAAACATCATCATAAGCAGTTTCAAGGAAATAGCCTTTCCATTTTATTGGTTTTATAGCAGTAAAAACAACATAGACTGTAGCAATTACAGGTTTTGTAAAACTGTTTGCAGTTAGATTTTAAAAGAAAAATATTTGTCATTAAATTCCCCTTGTATTAAAGGTCAACCTCCTATGTTTTATATAAGTAATAAAAATGTCTCTAAATACATCAGCATATGCTTAGCTCATAAGTATTTTAATCAGTGTACCTTTTTGTGGCAAACAATTTTTCCCCTCCACCATGCGTCTACGTAGGTAATATAACTTTCCAATTTATAACAAGGCAGAACTACTTCAGAACTGGTCATGACATCAAATTATCACTTGTAAAAACATAAATGTATTTTTAAACTCTTACCAGTCTTAGGGAGCCCTGTTATCAGCTCTGCAACAACTCCAAGAATCTGGATCACATCTGAGTGAATGGAATGTCTGCTGATCTGTCAGCAAAGTGTCCCAGGAAAGGTGTGAGTGGAAATCACAGGGTTCTCCAGAGCGCCATTCACCCTGTGCTGAGAGACAAAGGGGACAAAAAAAGAAATGCAAATCTGTTAAAAGAGCATCCTAGTTACCTTTTCACTATTATTCACACCTGATAAACTACATGAATACCAGCCCAACTCTTCCCTTTAACTCATAAATCAGAGGCAGGCTAGTCAAGTCATCAAGAGCAGGGGTTAGGTGACCAAGCTTAATGTCACCGCTCAGCCAAGGAGCACAACTTGCTTTTTGGACAAGCTGTTTAAGCCCTCTGCAGCACTGTGAAAGGAATAATTAAATTCATACAAGTTAAGTACTTTTTGCAGTGCTTAATAAATAATTATTTTATTCCTTCCCCCATTTTTTTTCTCTTCTTGGTTAAAATTTAGCAACAAAACAGACAAAATGCCCACTTTATTGAACACGCAATATAAAGCGCCGGGTTGGTGCTTTATAGAAATTATCTCACTTAATCTTCAAATAAGATGTTACTATTCCTGTTTTATAAATTAAAAAACTGAGATTCAGGGAATTAGTAATTGACCGAAGTTAGATAACAAGAAAGCAGAAGAGTTGGCACTTAAACTACGTCAATCTGCTTTTCAAAGTCCTTGCTACTCCTGAACACTTTTGTGTTTGAGGAGCAGTTTGTCATATTTTGATACTGTCCATAAAAAAACAGAAAAATGGCAAACACAACAAATCTAACTCTTAAATATGAGTTAATATACACACTATTTTTACATTTACTTACACTAAATTTTAAGATACAGATTGACTGAGATTGAAATTAGCCAGTAAATTCAGCACATGAAACAAATTTAAACACTATTCAAAGAAAATTCTCTTTCTACCTCTTTATCATAAAGTATTTATAGTGACATTTACTACCATAAAAATATAACTACAAAAAGGCAACTTTTTGAAACTGCTTA
>PVJI01022505.1:0-25277 GCA_004026765.1 Micronycteris hirsuta | reverse complement strand
GCCCCTCCAACTGCGGTCCTGCCGTCTGCTCACCTGCTCGCCGCGGGGTCGCCTAGCGCTCTCCCTCTGCCCTGCTCCTCTCGGCTCACCAGACTGGATAAGTGTATCTTCTTTAATTCCTTGGTTGTCGGACTTCCTCTCAATTCAATTTTCTGTCAGATCTGGCTGTTTTTGGTTGGGTAAATTTCTGGTTTTTTCCTTGTTTGGTTGTACGAGGAGGCACGGCACATTCACCTATGCCACCATCTTGCCGGAAGTCCCCCTTCTTTATTTTTAAAGCTCCTTTAGTATTCATTGGGTGATAATTTGCAAAGCATAGTGCTCCCAATTTAATCAATACCATTATAGTCAGTCCTTAGCATTTGAGATAAATTATATTATGTTAGTAGTTACATTTTATAGATAATCAGGCCCAGAGGGGTCAAGTAACTTCCTTAAAGTCAGCTTAGCTAATAATGGATTTGAGATTGAATCCTGTCTTTTTTAATGAGATTTTTTATTTTTTAAAAAATACTTTATTTATTTATTTTTGGAGAGGGGAAGGGAGGGGGAAAGAGAGGGAGAGAAACATCTATGTGTGGTTGCCTCCCACGCACCCACTACTGGGTACCTGGCTGGCAACCCAGGTGTATGCCCTGACTGGGAATCAAACCAGCAACTGTTTGGTTTGCAGGCCAGCACTCAGTCCACTGAGCCACATCAGCCAGGGCATTAATGAAATTTTTTTTTTTTAAGATTTTATTTATTTATTTTCAGAGAGAGGAGAAGAGAGAGAGAAAGAGCAATGTATGGTTGCCTCTCACATGGCCCTCACCGGGGACCTGGCCCGCAACCCAGGCATGTGCCCCAACTGGGAATCGAACCGGACCCTCTGTTTCCCAGTCCGCGCTCAATCCACTGAGCTACACCAGCCGGGCCATTAATGAAATTTTTTAAAGGTAAAATTTACATACGGTGAAATCCACAGAAATGCAAGTGTACAATTAGATCAGTTTTGACAAATGGAAACACATGTGTAGCCAACACTCCAGTCAAGAGATAGAACATTTCTATAACCCTTCCAAGTGTCATCACAATCCCTTCCAGTCAATCCCCACTGTTTTATAGGCCACCAGTGTTCTCATTTGTATCTTCACATATTAATTCTGCCTGTTATTGACTCATACAGTATACATTCTTTTATGTCTGAATTCTTCTGTTCAATATAAAATTTCTGAGATTAATCCACATTGATGTATATATCAGTATAAACCCAACTCTTTGATACATGTCTAGAGTTTTTGCCAATGAATGGTAGCTTTTGATTTGCTTATTCTTACATCATATTGTTGGGTTTTTTTGCTTTGGTATCTGCATGTAATTTACTTCCCTTTTCTAGTATCCTAGATTTATTTGTTTTAAAAATCTCTTTGAACTTGCAAGAGTAATACATGCTCATTGCAACAAATTATACAATCAAAAGTGAATAAAGAATGAAAGTTTCCTCAGATTTATTTTTATTTCTGTCTTTTTCCAATTATGAAAATGAGTACTCTTTGTAAAAAAGAAAAAAGTCATATTAAAAAATATGAAACAGAGAATAAGAATCACCTGTAATCCCACCAGTTAGCATTTTGATATATTTTTTTCTTTCTCTGCACTTTGTTTACCATAACTAAGACCATAGTTTAGGAATTTTTAGGGTTCCTTTCTTATATTAGATTTGTCACATCCTCATTAATCAGTTCTTATTTCAATATTCATGAGCTTGTGGCCACCCTAAATCTGAGTAGCTGGCAGTGACCTTGGCTGGGTTAGCCTTGTCAGGCAACATTTTTGAATACTCAGCTGTACACTCCTTTATCACTAACCTCATTCTCGTATATCTAACACCCAACGTTTCTTGCAGAGTAGGAGAGGGTATAATTCTGTGGTTATGAGTGTAGATTCTGGAGTCTTTCCATCTGGGTTTAATTGTTGGCTTCTCTCCTTACCAGCTCAGTATATACCTTTGGGCAATAACTCTTAACCTTTACTTTCTCATCTGTAAAATGGGGACCTATCTAATTTTACTATAAAACATAGAGCATATCTCAAAGGGTATTGGAAGGGTTAAATGGCATCATTACTTAGTCCTGTGCTCAATAAAACTTAACAGTTGTTGTTTTAAATTAAGAAATGGCATAGTTGTTCCCATAAAATTTTGGTCTATCGCCCTGGTTGGTGTGGCTCAGTGGATTGAGCGCAGCCTGCAAACCAAAAGGTCACTGGTTCAATTCCCAGTCAGGGCACATGCTTGGGTTGTGGGCCAGGTCCCCAGCTGGGGCTGAGCAAGGGGCAACCAATTGATGTATCTCTTGCACTTTGATGTTTCTCTCCCTATCTCCCTCCCTTCCCCTCTCTCTAAAAGTAAATAAATAAAATCTTAAAACAATTTTTTTGTCTGTCTAGCCTAAAATTTTACTGCTTGGGGGAAAGGGATGAAAATGTCAAATTCAACATTTAGGGCTATGTTGCCCAAAATTCTTAATTTCTTTTAGGAGTTTCTTATGGAAATGTTACCTATGAATTTATCTAGACTGTCTTTGAATTATTATTATTATTTTTTAAAGATTTTATTTCTTTATTTTTATTATTATTATTTTTTAAAGATTTTATGTATTTTTAGAGAGAGGAGAAGGAAGGGAGAAAGAGCAATGTATGGTTGCCTCTCACATGGCCCTCACTGGGGACCTGGCCCGCAACCCAGGCATGTGCCCCCACTGGGAATTGAACCGGTACCTTTCGGTTCCCAGCCCGTGCTCAATCCACTGAGCTATACCAGCTAGGGTGGAATTATTTTTTTTCTTATATTCTATAATCCACATCTGAATAATGAGTTTTAGTACTTTATTTACTGGATTGGGTATTAAACTATTATTTTTTTAATTGGTCCTAATTAAAGCAATAGCTGCTGGGTAGTAAGTGTATACTGTGTCCCACATAGTGTACATACACACACGTATTTTTTGGACTTAAGATGCATCCCCCCCTAAATTTGGGAGGAAAATAGGGGTGTGTTTTATAGTCCGAATGTAGCTTACCTGGCTGTTTACATTTACATCGGTGAAATATTATGTTATTTATGTTATTAAATATTTTACCACATTTTTTGCTTCAAAATTTTTTTCTCTATTTTCCTTCTCTAAAACCTAGGTACGTCTTAATGGTCCGAAAAATACGTATTATATCCATCCTTCAAATTAATCATTATTTACAAATGAGAAAAATGAGGCTCAAAGAAATTCAGTAAAGTGCCCAAGATCACACAGCAAAGCCTACTGGACTAGAATTCAAAACCAGTCAGCTCCTTTCCTTCTTTTCTTCTTTCCCCTTCTTCCTTCCTCTTTTTAAAGATAAAACTTCTGTCTTACATCTCTCGTCTTTCTGATTCTAAAACCTGGGCTTAAATTTTTTAAAAAATACACTTTATCTTTTTAAAAAAGCGAACTAAGCCAGAAAAAGCTAACAACCATATGATTTCACTCATATGTGGGATACAAAACAGGAACTCATGGACACAGACAACAGTATGGTGGCTACAAGAGGGAAGGGGGTTGGGGAGTAGCGGGTAGTACACGGTAAAGGGGGCTAATACATGGTTGTGACGGAAGATATTTTGACTTTGGGTGGTGGACACCCAATGCAATATATTGATCATGTATCATAGAAATGTACACCTGAAACCTACATGATCCTATTAACCAATGTCACCCCAGTAAATTTAATGAAAAATAAAACAAAATGTACTTTATTGTTTTGTTAGACTTTTGGTTTATAAGTTCTAAGATTTGATGCAGTCTCTATTTACTATTTCATGCCCTCTTTGTTTCATATTAAAGTGTCCTTTAGCCCTGGCTGGTGTAGCTCAGTGGATTGAGCGCGGGCTGGGAGCCAAAGGGTCACTGGTTCGATTCCCAGTCAGGGCACATGCCTGGGTTGCGGGCCAGGTTCCCAGTGAAGGCCATGTGAGAGGCAACCAGACATTGCTGTTTCTCTCCCTCTCCGTCTCCCTCCCTTCCCCTCTCTCTAAAAAAAAAATAAATAAATATAATCTTTAAAAAAATAAATAAAGTGTCCTTTATATAGCTCTCTTTTTAAAAAATCTTTATGCATGCAAAAGCTCCTCTGTCCTTTGGTCTTTTCGGATACCTTTCTAGATCTTATCTATTTTTCCTTATTTTGTGCTGTGATGACCACAACTGCACATTCTATTCTAGGTACAGATACACTTTGGTTTGTACAAGGGCAGGATAATGTGTTCTATGTTTCCAAAGCTTTCATAATAACAGCCAGCATTTTGTTGCCTTTTTGTAGCTGTATTCAGGATAAGTCCAGGGACTCGGAAACCCTTTTCTTGTAACAGGTAGCTTTAGAGCTCATCTCATAATTACAGTTTGGGCTATTTTTCTATGTGCATTACCTTATTTTTGTCTACATGGAAGCTGTTTTCCACATTTCTCAACATGCAACTTTGTACCATCATATTTTTAGCTACTGCTGTAGAGTTATCTGCAAACTGAGAAGATTTCAGTACTTTTTTTCTAGATAATGTCTAAAAATGTTACTTGTGATAAGTTTCATTCAGCATCAGTCCCTGGAGGATCCCTTTGTTTATATATCTTTATCTAGAGAAAGAACTATACCAGAACTCTCTTATTTCTGTCTGTAAATGAATTTTCTGGAGGAAAAATTAGCCTTCTTAAGTCATATTTGCTGTTTTCACCAGCCTTTGGAAGAGGTTTTTTTTTTTCTGTTTTTATTCTAGTTAATTCTCATATTATGTATCCTGTCACCTCAGGTATGCATATGTGTTACCTGAAGCTTTATAAACAGTAGGTTCTCTATAAGACTTTGTCATATTAAATGATCCACAGTAGAGCCCTTGCTGTGTAGTTCAGTTGGTTGGAGCATTGTCCCGATACACCAAGATCGTAGGTTCGATCCCTGGTCAGGGCACATACAAGAAGCAACCAGTGAATGCATAAATAAGTGGAACAACAAAATTGATGTCTGTGTGTGTCTCTCCCTCCCTCTACTCCTTCTCCTCTCTGTCTAAAATCAGTAAGTAAAAAGATCCACAATAGGATGATGCCCAGTATTGAGTTTTTAGTTCAACATTCAATAAATTTATTGAGTACCTGCTATGTGCCAAATACAAGGAATGTAACTAACTCTGACTGTGAGAGACAAGGTACCTGCTCTCATGTACTTTAAGGAGGCTTGGATTGACAATAAACAAATGAACACATAGATTACATGTTGAAAGATTGTAATAGGTTATTAACAGTGTGCTATAATAGAGAGTGAGGGAGGAACTTAGGTTAAGATGGTCAGGAAAGGCTTCTTTGAGAAGGCGACAAACTGAAACTGAAGAATGAACATGAACTAGCCAAATGAAGAGATGAGGAAAGACTTCCAGGGTTGAAGGATCTCTAAAGAGTCTTATTTTTAAGTAAAATGGGATGTTTTGAAAAGTTTTTTTTAACTGATGTGCTTGGAGTTAAAAAAAAATCTTTTTAATGCATTATTTCAAGCACATACAAAAGTAAAGAAAATGGTATAATGAACTCCTATGTATTTATCTCCTAACTTAAATAATTATTGACTCATGGCCAATCTTTTTTTTCTAGTGCCCTTTCTCATCCCCTGTCATTTTTCAACAGTTCGTATAGCTACTATTTATTTATTTTTTATTTTATTTTTCCAAGTTTATTAAGATATAATTGACCTAATATATTTATATAAATGTATATATTTAAGGTTTATAGCATGATAATTTGATATATGTGTACATTGTGAAATGATTATCAGGATCAAGTGAATTAACACATGCATCACCTCAGATAGTTATCATGAGTAATGTGGCTTTTATTTAAAATTATCTGACCTATAGAACTCTAGCTGTTTAAATATTTGAACTAACAGTGCTTCTATTTTTTTTTTTACAACAGTTTTGTTGAGATTTGACATACAGTAAACCACATATATTTAAAATGTAAACTTTTTTTTTTTTTTAAAGATTTTATTTATTTATTTTAGAGAGAGGAGAAGGGAGGGAGACAGAGAGGGAGAGAAACAGCAATGTATGGTTGCCTCTCACATGGCCCTCAATAGGGGACCCAGCCGGCAACCCAGGCATGTGCCCTGACTGGGAATCGAACCGGGACCGTCTGGTTCCCAGCCCGCACTCAATCCACTGAGCTACACGAGCCAGGGCTAAAATGTAAACTTTTGTAAGTTTTTTTTTTATCATTGATTTTGGAGAGAAGAAGAGAGAGAGAGAAACATTGATTTATCGTTATAATTATTTATGCATTCATTGGTTGATTCTTGTATGTTCCCTGCCTGGGGATCGAATCTACAACCTCAGCATATTGGGATGATGTTCTAACCAACTGAGCTACTGGGCCAGGGCCAACTTTACTTAAAGCTTTGATATATGTATATACCAGTGAAACCACCACCATAGTTGGGATAATGAACATATCCATCATCCTTAAATGTTTCCTCCTGCCTCTTTGTAATCACTACCTCCTTCCCTGCTGCCCACCTTCCCAGTCCATTGGCAACCACTGATCTTCTTTCTATTACTATAAATTAGTTTGTATCTTCTAGAATTTTATATAAATGGAACCACAGAGTATCTCCTCATTGAGACGCACTTATATTACTCATTCAGGATAATTATTTTTAGGCTCATCCACTTTGTTGCAAGTATCAGTAGTTGCCAAGTAATAATCCATTATATGAATATACTAGTTTTGTTTATCTGTTTACCTGTTGAGGGACATTTGGGTTGTTTACAGTTTGGGGCTATTATAAATAAACCTGATATGAACATTTGTATACAAATCTTTGTATGGACATTTTGATTTTTAAAATTGAGATACAATTATATGTCAAACCAATTCACCCATTTAACGTGTGTAGTTCAGTATTTTTTAGTGTATTCACAAGGTTGTGCAACAGCCATCACCACTATTTAATTCCAGAGCATATTCATCATCCCAGAAAGAGATCCCATAACTATTAGCAGTCACTCCCCATTCACCTCTCTCCCCAGGCCCTAGACGACCATTAATCTACTCTCTTGTCTATGGATTTGCCTATTACATTTCATAAAAATTCAGTCATACAATATACGGTCTTTGTGATTGGCTTCTCTCACTTAGCATAATGTTTTCAAGGTTAATCTATATTGAAGCATGTGCTACTACACCATTCGTTTTTATGACTGAATAGTATTCCAATGTATGGATCATCACATTATTTATATGTTCATTAGTTGATGGAAATTTGGGTTGTTAGCACCTTTTTTTTTTTTTTTTTAAGATTTTATTTATTTATTTATTTTTAGAGAGAGGGGAAGGGATGGAGACAGAGAGGGAGAGAAACAGCAATGTATGGTTGCCTCTCACATGGTCCTCACTGGGGACCTGGCCCGCAACCCAGGCATGTGCCCTGACTGGGAATCGAACCAGGACCCTCTGGTTCCCAGCCCGCGCTCAATCCACTGAGCTACACCAGCCAGGGCTGGGTTGTTAGCACCTTTTGACTGTGATGAATAACTGTGCTGTAAATATTCATGTACACTTTTTTGTGTGGACATAGATTTTCAGTTCATATGAGTATATACCCGTGAGTGGATTTGCTGGTTCTTATAACACTATGTGTGAGGAACTGCCTGTTTTCTAAAGTGGCTGCACCATTGTATATTTCCACCAGCAGTGTATGATTCAGTTTTTCACATTCTCACCAATATTTCTTATCTGTCTTTTTTTTTAATTTTTAAAAAGATTGTATATTTCTAGTTTTAGAGAGGGGAAGATAGGGAGAAAGTGAGGGTGAGAAACATTGATGTGAGAAACATCAGATCGGTTGCTGAAACCGCAACCTAGGCACATGACCTGAATGGGAATTGAACTGGAGAATTTTCATTTTTATGGGACAACGCCCAACCTACTGAGCCATGCCAATCGGGGCTCTTATCTGTCGTTTTAATTATAGTCATCCTAGTGGGTTTGAAGTGATATCTTGTGTTTTGATTTGTATTTCTCTAGTGACTAATGATGTTGAGCATCTTTTCTTGTGTTTGTTGGCAGTTTGTGTATCTTTTTTGGAGAATGTCTATTTAAATGTTTTATCCTTAAATTAGGTTATTTATTCTTTTATTATTAAGTTGTAATAGTTCTTTACATATTCTGGGTACAAGTCCCTTATTGGATATAATATACAAATATTTTGTCCTATTTCTGTGGGTTGTTTTTCACTTTCTTGATTTTGCCCTTTAAAACACAAAAATTTTCAAAAAAAATTTTTTTTTAAAGATTTTATTTATTTATTTTTAGAGAGAGGAGAAGGAAGGGAGAAAGAGCAATGTATGGTTGCCTCTCACATGGCCCTCACTGGGGACCTGGCCTGCAACCCAGCCATGTGCCCCGACTGGGAATCGAACTGGGACCCTCTGGTTCCCAGCCCGCGCTCAGTCCACTGAGCTACACCAGCCGGGTAAAATTTTCAATTTTTTTAAGAAGATTTTATTTATTTATTTTCAGAAAGAGGGGACGAGAGGGAGAAAGAGAAGGAGAGAAACATCGATGTGTGAGACAAACATCGATGCTTCTTGCAAAACCCCAACCAGGGACCCAGCCTGCAACCCAGGCATGTGCCCTGACTGGGAATTGAACAGGTGACCCTTTGGTTTACAGGCTGGCACTCAATGCACTGAGCTACACCAGCCAAGGCAAAAATTTTTAATTTTGGTGAAGTACAATTTGTCTTTCTTCTTTGGTGGTTTGTGCTTTTAGGTGTCATATCTAAAAAATTATTGCCCTATCTAAGATTGCAAAGATTTACACCTGTGTTTTCTTCTACTTTTGATCTTAGCCAAAAGGCCAAGTGATGCCTGTTTTTATTCTAAGAGTTTTATATTTTTAGGCTTTTGGTCCATTTTGAGTTAATTTTTGTGAATGGTGTTAGGTAGGGGTCCAGCTTAATTTGTTTGTATGTGGATATCCAGTGTCCTAGCTCTATTTATTGAAAAGACAGTTCATTTCACATTAAATTTTCTTGCATGTTTGTCAAAGATCAATTGACCTCAAGTGTATGGATTTGTTTTTAGATTCCCCATTCTGTTCCATTGATCTAAATGTCTTCTTATGTCAGTACCACATAGTCTTGATTACTGTAGCTCTGTTGTAAGTTTTGAAACCAAAAAGTATGAGTCCTTCAACTTTATTATTTTTCAATATTATTTTGACTATACTGAATTTCTTGCACTTCCAGATGATATTAGCTCAGCTTCTCAATTTCTGCAAAAAAAGCCAGCTTGGATTTTGGTAGGGATTTCAATGAACATGTAGAGTAATTTGGGAAGTATTGCTATCTTAACAATACTGAGTCTTTCAGTCCATTAATAAAGGATGTCTTTTCATTTAGTTAGGTCTTTATTTTTTTTCTATGTTTTGTAGACTTTAGTGTACGAGTCTTTTTGTTAAATTTATTCCTAAGTATATTATTGTTTTTGCTGCTATTGTAAATGAAATTTTCTTATTTTATTTATTTTTTTTAAAGATTTTATTTATTTTATTTTTCAGCAGAGGGGAAGGGAGGGATCAATATGTGACCCGTAATCCAGGCATGTGCCCTGACTGGCACTCAGACTGGCGACCCCACTCAGACTCGTTCACAGGCTGGCACTCAATCCCACTGAGCCACACCAGCCACGACTTTTAGCTTATTTTTGGATTGTTTATTGCTAGTGCATAGAAATACAATTGATTTTTGTATATTGATCTTGTGTTCTGCTACTTTGGTTCTAACAGTGTATTTTTGTGTATTTCTTAGCATTTTCTGTATACAAAATCATGTTATCTGCAAATAGAATTTTACCTCTTTTCTTATAGTCTCATGTACTATATTTCTTTTTCTTACCTGATTGCCTTGGCTACAACCTCCAGTGCAGTGTTAAACGGAAGTGATGAGAATGGACATCATAGTCTTGTTCCTGGTCTTAGGGGGATAGTCATTGTCTGTTTTTTTTTTGTTTGTTTGTTTTTAAGATTTTATTTATATTTAGAGAGAAGGGAAGGGAGGCAGAAAGGGGGGAAAGAAACATCAATGTGTGGTTGCCTCTTGGGGGCCCCTCACCAGGGACCTGGCCTGCAACCCAGGCATGTGCTCTGACTGGGAATCGAACCCACGATGCTTTGGTTCACAGGCCCATGCTCAATCCACTTAGCTACACCAGCCAGGTTCATTGTCTGCTTTTTTTTTTTTTTTTTTTAAGATTTTATTTATTTATTTTTAGAGAGAGGGAAAGGGAGGGAGACAGAGAGGGAGAGAAACAACAATGTATGGTTGCTCCTCACATGGCCCTCACAGGGACCTGGCCCACAACCCAGGCATGTGCCCTGACTGGGAATCGAACCAGGAGCCTCTGGTTCCCAGCCCGCACTCAATCCACTGAGCTACACCAGCTAGGCCTCATTGTCTGGTTTTAATATCAGAATAATATTGGCCTCATAGAGTAAGTTCAGACATGTTTGCCTTTATTATTTTTCAAGCAGATCTCAGACTTCATGTTATTGTTAAATATTTCATCACATATCTCCCAAATACAAGTATTTCCCCATTGGAACATAATTATACCAGCATTGTCACATCCCAATATCTTTAAATATTTAGACTCTTAAAAGGAGTTTTAATTGGGAGTGGGGGGAGGGGTGTATAATATGATTTCTATTTTTAAAAGATTAATCCAGTTGTTACAAAGAGTGGATTATCTGGGGGCAGGAATTGATTGAGGTGAGTAAGAGAAGGCTATTGTAGAAGTCCATGTAGTGATGGAGACTTCAACTAGGTTGGTGTACAAAGAAATGGAAAGAAGTGGATGTATTCTGTATATATTTTGATGATGGATTAGATATGTAGGACAAGGATTGAGCATGCCTTCTTTCTGGAAAATTTGTTATCTTTTAGGAAAAAGTATTGGTCTGATTCTCCTGCCTTCCTGATGCTTCTTTCAATATCAGTTTCCAAGTTGTTCCCTGACCTTGCTTCTCTATACATTTTTTTTTTTTAATTGCTGTTGGTCTTTTTTTTTTTTTTTAATTAGTATTAGAGAGAGGAAGGGAGGAGAGAGACAGACAGACATTCATTTGTTATTCCATTTATTTATGCATTCAATTGCTTGCTTCATATATGTGCCCTGACTGGAGATCAAACCCACAACCTTGGTGTATCCTGATAATGCTCTAACCAACTGAGCTAGCAGGCCGGGGCTGTTTGTACTTTTGTATTAGGAGGTCATCTGCTCTCTCACGTCTTTAACTACAGCCTCCATGTAGTAACCCCCAGACCTGTATTTCCACCTCGGAACCCCAACCCCAGAATCCTTTTTTTATTTTTATTTTATATTTTTATTATTTTTTTAATCCTCACCTAAGGACATTTTGCATTGATTTTAGAGAGAAGGGAAGGGAAAGAGACAAACATTGATGCAAGAGAGAAGCATCTGTTGGTTGCCTCCCACATGTACCTGGACCCAGGATCGTACCTGCCTGGACTAGGATCAAACCCACAGCCCAGGTGGGTGTGCCCTGACTTTGAATCGAACCCTCAACCTTTTGGTTACAAGACAACGCTCTGACCAACTGAGCTTCACCCGCCAGGGCCCAGAATTCTTTTTAAAAATATATATTTTTATTGATTTTAGAGGGGGAGCGGGAAGAGAGAGACATCCATGTGTTGTTCCCCTTATTTATGTTTTTGTTTGTTGGTTCTTGTATGTGCCCTGACTAGGAGTCAAACCCACAGCCTTGTATCAGGATGACACTGTAACCAACTGAGCTACCTGGCCAGTGCCCAAAATACTATTTTTAAAATAATAATTTAAAAATAATTTTCTATTATAGTTAACATACAAAATTCTTGGGTTTTTTTTTTTTTAAGATTTTATTTATTTTTAGAGAGAGGAGAAGGGAGGGAGAAAGAGAGGGAGAAAGCAATGTATGGTTGCCTCTCACATGGCCCCCACCAGGGACCTGGCCTGCAACCCAGGCATGTGGCCCAACTGGGAATCGAACCAGGACCCTTTGGTTCCCAGCCCACATTCAATCCACTGAGCTACACCAGCCGGGCCTAAAATTCCTGTTTTTAATAAAGTATTTATTAAGCTATCTCTTAAGAGATAGCTGAGTTGTTTTTGTTTTTTTTTTTTAAAGATTTATTTATTTTTAGAGAGAGGGGAAGGGAGGGAGAAAGAGAGGGAGAGAAACATCAATGTGCAAGAGATATTTTGATTGGTTGCCTCTTGCACACCCTGGCTGGGGACCTGGCCCACTACCCAAGCATGTGTCCTGACTGAGAATCAAACCAGCAACCTTTCAGTTCACAGGCTGGCGCCCAGTCCACTTAACTGCACTGGCCAGGGCGATATCTGAGTATTTTATTGATTTTTTTGTTTGTTTTTTTAAATAGAGGAAGGGGGGAAGAGAAAGATTGATTGATTTGTTGTTTCACTTATTTATGCATTCACTGGTTGATTCTTGTGTGTGTCCTGACCAGGGATCGAACCCACAACCTTGTCATAACGGGGGGATACGCTAACAAACTGAGCTACCCACCCAGGGCCTAGTTCCAGAATTCTTACTGGATTACGCCACCAGGCTATCCCATTTGCATCTCAAGCTTTTCATTGTTTGCTTTGGGGAGCTAGTGGTCACATTGGTACAGCTTGTCTCCTCCTTGCTTGGGAGATATGTTTATAGGTTTTATGGATGGATTTTATACCTTCTATACAGATTTTAATGATAGAACCCTTGCTTTTCTAAGAAAGATGCTTAGCACACTTGGGCAGTGTTTTTCTTCAGGACCATGGCTTCCTCAGAGGTTAAAATGTGAAGGGTGAGCTTATCTTCTGCCCACCGCTCTGAACCCCTCCATGACTCGCTACCCTTTTTCCTGACTTACCTGTTGGTATTCGTTCATTCACTCAGTTAGGACTGGTGTAGGACTGCTAACATACCAGAGATTGGCTCCACTATTTTCCCAGTTCATTCAGATGTAGGGCCTTAGTTACTGTTGACTTCCCTGAATTTCCTATCTCTTTTCATGCCAAGACACTCTCAGGTCTCACCCTGTTTTTTTCTCCCTGTACTCCAGTTCAGATGCTGTATTACCTTTTGCCTTGACTGTTATTCCTACCTCTGGTCTCCCTTCCCAGCTCCATTCTGTTCTGTGCTTAAGTGAAATGTATAGCATCTTCCTAAATATTCTGTAATCTATGACTCCATTTGTGTGACTCTCTTCATCTAATGACTAAAGTACAGATTCAGCTTGATATTTAAGATTCTCTGATCTGGCCCTACTTGTCTTTCCAGCCTGGCTTCCCACTACTTTTGCAATACTGTACTCATCTTTGTTCCTCAGAAATATCTCATTATATGTCTGTGCATATTGTCTACCTTTGATAGAATACTCGTTGTCTCTACATGTCCAAATCCTGCTTATTTAAAAAAAAATTTTTGTTTATTGGCTCTGGCTAGTGTGGCCCAGTGGGTTGAGCATGGTTCCACAAACAGAAGGGTCTCCAGTTTGATTCCCAGGCATGGCGCCTGCCTGGGTTGCAGGCCAGGCCTCTGGTTGGAGGTGTGTGAGAGGCAACATGATAGTATTTCCAATCAGTGTTTTTCTTGCGCATTTATGTTTACCTCCCTCTCTTTCTCCCTTCCTTCCCCTCTCTCTAAAAATCAATAAATATAAAAAAAAATTTAAAAAATAAAATCTATTGAAAGTTTTGTATTTATTGATTTTTAGAGAGAGAGAAACATTAATTGTTGTTCCACTTATTATGTACTCATTGATTGGTTCTTGAATGTGCCCTGAGTGGGTATCCAACAGCAGCCTTGGCGTACTGGGACAATGCTCTAACCATCTGAGCTACCCAGCCAGGGCGCTGCCTATTTTTAATGCCCAGTTACGTGACAGTCCTCAGTAATGCCTTTGATGATTTATTTAACCAGAAGTAAACCATAACTTGGTCACTTTTTACTTTGTTTTATATTTATGTACTTTTCTTATCTTTCCTGTAGGCTGAACTCCTTAACAGAAATTACTTCTTGTATCTCTATACATCTTCTACAATTTTAGGGCTTATGTACTTAGTACTTAATAAATATTTGTTAAGTGAGATAATATTGCAGATATTGTTCCTAGAGTTAGAAAACTAGATTGAAAGAACTTTTGAGGTACTAACCAAGCCCATGATTTATTTTCATAGATTTTTGTAGATTCAAGAGTTGAAAGTGTCCTTAATTTTTTCTTACCCAAAATTATATAAATTTTCAAAAATGCACACAATTAGAGAGGGTGACATAATGCCCTATATGCCCGTCACTCAGCTTCTACAGTTATCAACTCTTTTTTTTTTTTTAAAGATTTTTTTATTTATTATTTATTTTAGAAAGAGGGGAAGGGAGGCAGACAGAGGGAGAGAAACAGCAATGTATGGTTGCCTCTCACATGGCCCTCACTGGGGACCTGGCCCGCAACCTAGGCATGTGCCCTGACTGGGAATCGAACTGGGACCCTTTGGTTCCCAACCCGTGCTCAATCCACTGAGCTACACCAGCCAGGTACAGTTATCAACTCTTGTTTCATCTGTATCACCTAGTCTCATCCTTGTTGGAACTTTTTTTTTGTTTGTTTTTTTTAAAGATTTTTATTTTTATTTATTTTTAGAGAGAGGGGAAGGGAGGGAGAGAAACAGCAATGTATGGTTGCCTCTCACATGGCCCTCACGGGGACCTGGCCTGCAACCCAGGCATGTGCCCTGACTGGGAATCGAACCGGGACCGCTTTGTTCCCAGCCCGTGCTCAATCCACTGTGCTACACCAGCCAGGGCATTGTTGGAACTTTTGAAACAAATCCCAGGCATTGTATTATTTATATTGTAAATAATTTCATTATGTAGCTCTAAAAGGTAAAATTTAAGTACGCTTAAAAAAAAAAACACATAAATAGAGCCTCATCAAATGCCCAGGTTAACATTTAGGTTTCCACAGTGGCTTTCTCTTTCTCCCTCTACCCCCTCATCTCTATCTCCCTTGATACCTAAATATTTGGTTTATTTGAATTAGGTTCCAAAAAAGGTCCATACATTGATTTGGCTACTAAGTCTCTTTTAATCTATAGGTTCTCTTGACTCCTTTTTTCCCTTGTATTTTGTTGTTGAAGAAAGCAAGTTGTTCTGTAGTTTTCTCATTCTGGAGTTTGCTATTTGAATTTCTGTGATTCATTTATGTACTTCTATTCCCTGTAAACTGGTTGTTAGAAATAAAGCAGCATTGTCTAGTACAAATATTCAGGCTTCAAGTGGAATTTAAGTTTTCTGGTAGGCACATTATAAAGGTAAGAAATTCATTTTAATAATATTTTTATAAACCCTATAGTTGCAAACTGTTATCATTTCAACATATAACTAATGTAAAAATTATTAATGAGTTATTTTACTTAAAAAAATGTTATTTATTTATTTATTTTAAGAGAGAGAGGAAGGGAGGGAGAGAGAGAGGGAGAGAGACGTAAATGTGTGGTTGCTTTTCACGTGCCCCCTACTGGGGACCTGGCCTGGAACCCAGGCATATGCCCTGACTGGGAATGGAATTGGTGACCCTTTACTTCGCAGTTGGGCACTCAGTCCACTGAGCCAAGCCAGCCAGGGCAAGATATTTTACTTTTTTAAGATTTTATTTATTTATTTTTAGAGAGAAGGGGAGGAAGGGAGAAGGAGAGGGAGAGAAACATCGATGTGTGAGAGAAATATCGATCTGTTGCCTCTTACATGTGTCCCAGCCAGGGGACTGGCCCGCAACCCAGGCATGTGCCCTGATCCAGAATCAAACCAGTGACCTTTCACTTTTTGAGATGGTGCTCAACCAACTGAGCCACGTCAGTCAGGGCTGCATTCTTTTTTTATAGTAAATCTCTGTGATATGGTATGTGTTACAGCACATACCAATTCAGATGAGCCTCATTTCAAGCTGTCAGTATTTACAATGTGTATAGTGGCTACTGTTGGGCAGCACAGCTCTAGAGGCTTGACCTGAATCAGGTTCCTGCTTTGCCAGTAATACCAGTACTTCATAAGTGGTGTTGTATTCATCCATCATGAGGCTTATAATGTCCAGATGTCTCTTTTTGTGTTGTAAGTGATCATAGGTAACAATTACCTAGATCTTTTATGTCATTTGATATTTGCAAAATGATATTCTAAGTCCATCATTCTTTCTTCATTTATTAGCTGAAATACTTCAGAAAAGAGAAACTTTCCTTTACCAACTTTTTCGTTACCCTGAGGTTTGATTTGTGTAGGAAAGGCAGGGTAAATACTTGATTCTTCCCCTTTTATTCCTTTATTTACACATTTTCAAAATAAGTTGGTTACTCTAAAGGGGATCATTGAGTTTTTTCTCTTAAAGCATTAAATGAATTTATGGGTTTTAACATATTTGTTATGTTTTAATCCAGTGAAGGCATCCTTAATGATGTTCAGTTTCTTCCATCTTGGACCAGTGGGAGCCTCTTCCAGTTGGCTCCACATTTCTTTGGACATAATTTAGTAGTCTTTGATAGTGTTCCTTACTTTCTAGTATGGTAAGATTTTCCACACTCCTCGTACATTTCCTGACCTTTAACGAAAAAGCTCTGGGTCCTTTTAGTGAGGCATTGTATTTAGAGACCACATTGTTATTGGCTCCTTCATTTCATAAATGAGGAAACTAGAGGCTAGAGAAGTAGGGAGGTTTAACTAAGGTCACACAGATTTAGCAGCATAATCTGGCCTAGAACCCTAGCTTGGCTGTTAGCTCTGTGCCATTGCTATTTTGTCTTACTTCCTCTACCTAGCTTCTAGGACAGGTGGTTAACTGCATTTGTGCTACGACTCTAGGCCATGAAGAGAAGATAGGTTTTGTGGGTCATCATTGGAGATACAATCAGACCTCATTAATTTGGGCTAATTGGGGTAAATCCTAGTGAGAGTGTTGTATGTGGTTTTTCTTTAGGTGCAGCTGTGACTTTGAGTCATACAGTAGCTGAAACTAGGCTAATAGTGTTACCAGGTTATTTTGTTAGATTGAGGTCCTTGTACCTGGTTTAATGAATAGCTGAGAATGATGTGCAATTTAACTTTAATTGTATGTAAATTAGACTCCTGAAATGCTTAAAAACAGCTCATTAAACATTTCTCCCTGCAATCTTATTTACACTGTTTTCTTAGCCAGTCTTTTCATTGTTAGTGTGCAGAGGTAAACTTTAGCTCAGGTCTGAATTTCTCTCGTTTCACATGTGTGAAGTTTGTATTACTAAAGTATTGCCACAAAGTTCAGAGACTTTTATTTATTTATTTTAAAGATTTTATTTATTTATTTTTAGAGAGAGGGGAAGGAGAAAGAGAGAAAGAAGCATTGATTGGTTGCCTCTCATATGCTCCCTGACTGCGACTTGGTCAGCAACCCAGGCATGTGCCCTAACAGGGAATTGAACTGGTGACTTTTCTGTTTGTGGGACAGCGCCCAACCACTGAGCCACACCAGCCAGGTTACAAAGTTCAGAGCCTTTTAGAAAGAATATTTGAGAAAGTACAGAGGAAGAGCATCTGAGAGTCAGACATTTGGCAGTTTCAGTCAATCAGAATACAACTCTTTGAGTTTAAAAGAAAGCTGAAATGCTTTTGAGTGGCAAAGAGCTTTCTGAAAACTTGTTGGCTTTATCTCAAAAGTAGTATCACCTTAGGGCCTCACTCAGAGATAATTGTGTATTGAGGGACAGAGGATCCAAGTGTGTGAGGGTTGACTGTGTTGCCTGTTGGCTCTGCGGCCCAAAGTAAGTCACTTAACCTCTCTGAGCCTTAATTTATTCATCTATAATAAGGTAATTAAAATTGGGAATGATAATACATGTTCTTTTTACCTCATAGATTTCTTGTGAGATTCAAATCAGCTAATTAATGAAATGATATAGTAGATACTTATTGAATTAATGAGAGATGATATGAAAGTGCCTTTTTAAAAAAACCAATCTTTTTTAATAAAGATTTTATTTTTAGAGAGGGGGAAGGGAGGGAGAGAAACATCAACATTGCCTGTCATAGGCCCCCAGCTGGGGACCAAGCCTGCAACCCAGGGATGCGCCCTGACTGGGAATTGAATCAGAGACTTTTAGGTTTTCAGGCCAGTGCTAAAGCCACTGAGCCACACCAACTGGGGTGAAAGTGCCTTTTTAACTAGAGGCTTTGGATGACCCTAAGCATTATTAGCATTATATAAGATTAGGTGTACTAATACATACTAATAATCAGAAGCAAGAAAATAGAAGGAGGAGATTCAAGATGTCTGTCCAGCCCTGGCTGGTGTGGCTCAGTGGATTGAGGGCCGGGCTGTGAACCAGAAAGTCACCGGTTTGATTCCCAGTCACGGCACATGGCTGGGTTGTAGGCCAGGTCTCCAGTTGGTGGGTGTGTGAGAGGCACCTGATCCATGTTTCTCTCCCTCTCTTTCTCCCATCCTTCCCCTCTCTCTAAAAATATATAAATAATTAAATCTTTAAAAAATAAAGATATCAGCCCTGGCTGGTGTAGCTCAGTGGATTGAGCGCGGGCTGGGAACCAAAGGGTCCCGGTTCGATTCCCAGTCAGGGCACATGCCTGGGTTGCAGGCCAGGTCCCCAGTGAGGGCCATGTGAGGAGCAGCCATACATTGCTGTTTCTCTTCCTCTCTGTCTCCCTCCCTTCCCCTCTCTCTAAAAATAAATAAATAAAATCTGTAAAAAAAATAAAGATATCAGTCCAGAACTTTACAGCCATGTTACTACAGAGGCATATAGCACTCATACCTCAGGAGCCTCTCACAGCATCACAGTTTATAGCACATGAAGACCCTGAGTTATCAGGAGAAGGATAAATTATGGTTAATGTATTCTGTTTAAGAAATAATAGATTTTGCCCGGCTGGTATAGCTCAGTGGATTGAGCACGGGCTGGGAACCAAAAGATCCCAGTTCTATTCCCAGTCGGGGCATATGCCTGGGTTGCAGGCCAGGTCCCCAGTGAGGGCCATGTGAGAGGCAACTGTACATTGCTCTTTCTCCCTCCCTTCTCCTCTTTCTAAAAATAAATAAATAAATAAATCTTAAAAAAAATAATAGATTTTCATAAAATGGCTTCAAAAATTATAGTGTCTAAAGAGTTATTTCCATTATCTGACAATTCTACCTTATGTGGAGTCTGTCATTCCCTAAAAGCAGCTAAGCCCTGAACTAAATACCAGCATTTGTTCTAAGTTTTTGATGTAAATTTACTCCTCTATTTCTCCCAATATCCCGTGGGGTAGTACTGTAATTAAGCTCTATTTTACAGATAGGGGAACTGATAATACAAAGAGATTAAGAAACCTGCCCATGATTCTGGATTGGGATCCTGGATTGAGGGGGGAAAAATCTTATAAAGTCTTATTGGGACGCTGGTAGAATTTAGATATGGACTTTATGTTAGATGATAATATTGTATCACTGCTAAATTCCTACTGTGGTAATTGTACTATAGTTCTTTTTTTTTTTAAATATATTTTATAGATTATGCTATTACAGTTGTCCCATTTTCCCCTCTTTCTTCCCCTCCACCCCACCCCCCATTCCCCGCCCTTTAGTTTTTGTCCATAGGTCATACACATAAGTTCTTTGTCTTCTGCATTTCCTATACTATTCTTAACCTTCCTGTCTGTTTTCTACCTACCATTTATGCTACTTATTCTCTGCACCCTTTCCCCTTCTCTCCCCCTACCACTCCCCTGTTGATATCCCTCCATGCCTTATATAAATCCCTTTAACATTTCATACAATAAAGGCTGGGTGATGATGAACTCCTTGAATTTGACCTTATCTAAGAAGCGCTTTATCTGTCCTTCCATTCTAAGTGATAGCTTTCCTGGATATAGTATTCTTTAGTGTAGGTCCTTGCCTTTCATGACTTGGAATACTTCTCTCTAGCCCCTTCTTGCCTAGAAGGTCTCTTTTGAGAAACCAGCTGACAGTCTTATGGGAATTCCTTTGTAGGTAACTGTCTCCTTTTCTCTTGCTGCTTGTAAGATTCTCTCCTTATTTTTAATCTTGGGTAATGTAATTATGATGTGTCTTGGTGTGTTCCTCTTTGGATCCAACTTTTTCGGGACTCTCTGAGCTTCCTGGACTTCCTGAAAATCTATTTCCTTCACCAGCTTGGGGAAGTTCTCTTTCATTATTTGTTCAAATAAGTTTTCAATCCCTTGGTCTTCCTCTTCTCCTTCTGGCACCCCTATGACTCGGATGTTGGGACGTTTAAAGATGTCCTGGAGGTTCTTAAGCCTGTCCTCAGTTTTTTGAATTCTTGTTTCTTTATTCTTTTCAGTTTGGATGTTTTTTTCTTTCTGCTGGTCCACTCTGTTGATTTGAGACCCAGTTTCCTTCTCATCCCTATTGGTTCCCTGCAGATTTCCCCTCATATCCTTTATATTATCCTTTACTTGTTCAAGTAATTGCGACAGTCTTTCTTCGAATCCTGTGAGCATCCTGATTACCAGTGCTTTGAACTGTGCATCTGATAGGTTGGCTATCTCTTTGTCACTTAGTTGTCTTTTTTTCTGGAGCTTTAATGTGTGTTCTTTCATTTGGGCCATTTTTTTCTCCGTGCGCCTGTTACTTTAAGGGGCGGAGCCTTAGGTGTTCAGGGCGGGGCAACCCAGGTTGTTGTGTTGTGACGCTGTCTGTGGGGGTGGGGCCCGAGAGAACAATGGCACTTGCTCTGTTCTCCACACTTCCCCCCAGCTATGCACAAGCAAGTTGGGCCCTTCTTTGCTGGCTCCGGGGTGAGTGGACGGGCCTGCACCGTTCTAAGTCCCTGTGGGTCTCCCCAGCGATCTCTCCTGTGAGGCCGGGAGTTCCTCCCGCCGCCTCCTCAACCCCCACAGGTGTATTCAATCGGTGGTTTGAGGCTTTATTTCCCTGCGTTGGTGGGCCGCTCGGTCTGTTCCGCTCCCCAGCTTTTCCTCCTGGTTTATCTGCACGAGAATGAGGGACCGCCCGGTCCACCAGTCTCAGCCCCGGTTTCACTGAGTGCCCTGCCTTGTTTTGGCCAGGCGCCCGCCACGTGCCTCTCCGGGCAGCTGGAGTGTTGCCGGTACCGCTCCACAAACCGCGTCTTGCCAAGCACTCTCCACCCGGCCCCGCCTCGCTTACCGGTCTAGATGAACGTGTCTTCTTTAACTCCTTGGTTGTCGGACTTCCACTCAGTTCAGTTTTCTGTCAGATCTGGCTGTTTTTGTTTTTTAAGTTGTTGTTTTTCCTCTTTTGGTTGTGCGAGGAGGCACAGTGTGTCTACCTACGCCTCCATCTTGGTCGGAAGTCCCTATAGTTTGTTCTTGAGTTGACTTTGACTCCCTGAAGTATTTAGAGATAGGAACACCATGTCTGCAACCTATTATCAAATGGTTAAAAAATTAGTAAAAAAAATTAAATTGTGCGCGCGTGTGTGTGAAGAAAGTAAATGTGGCAAAATGTTAATTGGTGAATTTAGGTGAAGAACATAGGGGAATTCTTTGTACTATTCTTGCAACTTTTCTCCAAGTTTAGAATTATTTCAAAATAAAAACAACAAAAAATTTCCTGAGGTAACACAACTGAAGAGTTTATATATGCCCTGACCGGATTGCTCAGTTGGTTACAACATTATTTATATAGCAGGGCTGAGGTTTGGACTCAGGTCTTTTGGTTCCAGAAGCCATGTTTTTTGTTTTTTGGAATTTTTATTTATTCATTTTAGAAAGGAAGGGAGAAAGAGAAACATCAGTTTGTTGTTCCACTTATTTATGCATTCATTGGTTGATTCTCTTTTTTAAAAAAAGATTTATTTTAGAGAGAGAGGAACAGAGGGAAGAAATAGGGAGAGAAACATTGACGTGTGAGAGAAATCAATGGGTTGCCCTTCACACGCTCCCAGTCGGGGACCTGGCCCGCAACCCAGGCATGTGCCCTGACAGGGAATCAAACTGGTGACCTTTCAGTTCATAGGCCAGCGCTCAATCCACTGAGCCACACCAGCCAGGGCTGGTTGATCCTGGTATGTGCCCTGCAGAGATCGAACCTACAACCTTGGCATATTGGGTGATGCTCTACCAACTGAGCCATCTGGCCAGGGCAGAAGCCGTGTTCTTAATCATAGTGCTGTTCTGCTGTTCTATTCATGGTGCTAGATAAATGAGCTAAACCTATACTGAATGTTAAATAATTGGGACTATGATTGGATTCTGAACTGTTGAGCTGTTTCAGCAGCTCTGCCTCCTGGTTCTTCAAGGATAGGGTGTTCATATAATTTATTGTGTAAGCCAGTTCACTTTTAAGAGTAAGCGGGCATGCAATTAATAATTCCTTTGGGACAATTGATATAAACCGAGACAAATGGACATCCTAAAAGGATACTTCTTGGTAGAGTACAGTTTTAACAAATATGATAAGACATGATAATTGTTTCATTATAATTGAATTTTGTTTACCATGGATTCTTGTTTACACAATATACTTTTTTCTCCTGCCAACACAAACCTTCACTTGATGGTTTTCTTATTTTCTCCTCTCAGTTTTGTTAATTCTTTTGCTCCTTTCCAGATCACTTGGGAAATACTCTTTGTCAAACTCCATTTCCTCCAACTTTGAAAAATACCAACAGAAATTTCTGTAACACTTGTCCAGTTTTTTAAAATATTGGCATTTAAAACCATAAATCCCCAAACACGTTTATTAACACGATTTCTACAGGGAGAGGAGCTGGTAAAATACATCTACATTACTAGTCTAGTGCCCAGGCAGTGTCCACTACCATTCTTCTAACTGTACTTACTTGTAATAACACTCCTAGAGCTGCGTCCAGTTAAAGATATTGAGCTTACTGATAGAGGAACAGTATTTTTTTGGTCAATCTCTAAAAAAAAGCCTTCAAAATTACTCTAGTACAATCTGCTGTGGATTTGTAAAGATCAAACTACCTCTTTGCTTCTCCTTCCTCATATAGAATGTATTTAACTAAGTACATAACCCATTAGGGCAAGAGATGGTGGTACAGGGCAAGGGCACCGGGATTTAAGTCAGAGTTTTCCTTCCAGTTAGCTACTGTGGCACTGCATTTTGGGGAAGGAGTAGATAAAACAAATGACTAGCATATCTTGTTTTTTAAAAATCATTAAAATGACTTTTTTTCTTAAATTGTGAAATAATGCTTTTATAGTAACAATTGTCTTAATAATAATTACATTTTAATTTTATTTCAAAGTTGTTAAATTTCTTATACCTGCTGATTTTTTTTCTTTAAATTCAGTGACTTGCTGTATTTAAATGGGAAAACTTTTTTATATTTAATTTAATGAATGAGAATGACCTCAAACTAATATTTACTTAATTTTAAGAAATATTTATTTTAAAGACAACTACAAATGTTATTTAGGTCAACCATGTATTCATCAAATTCAACTATTAAAATAATAAAATACCTATTAAATTATCAATTTTGTTTGTTTTTTCTTTTAAAGATTTTATTTTTAGACAGAGGGTAAGGGAGTGAGAAAGAGAGGGAAAGAAACATCAATGTGTGGCTGCCTCTCTCACACATCTCTCACTGGGGTCCCGACTCACAACCCAGGCATGTGCCTTGACTGGGAATTGAACCGTCAAGCCTTTGGTTTGCAGCCCAGGCTCAATGCACTGAACTACACCAGCCAGGGCTGAATTATCAATTTTGTATTTTTTATTTGATATAGGAAATCAACAAATACTTTTGAGAACATGTTATATACAAATGATTATGGTAGATATGATCCCCTGTTCTAAAGAAGCTTATGTTCTAGGAACACAAAGACACACAAAAATATTGCAATATTGTGGAATCTCAAATTTTTATGTCTTGGATTCTTCTCTGCCCATTATTTCATTCTTCTAGCCATTTTGTTGTTGTTGTTGTTTTTTTAAAAGATTTATTTATTTATATTTAGAGACAGTGGAAGGAAGGGAGAAAGGGAGAGAAACATCAATGTGTGGTTGCCTCTTGAGCACCCCCCACTGAGGACCCGGCCTGCAACCCAGGCATGTGCCCTGACTGAGAATCGAACCAGCAACCCTTTGTTTCGTAGGCCAGAGCTCAGTCCACTGAGCCACACCAGTCAGGGCTATTTTGTTTTAATAACAACAGTTTTTGCTAATCAGTTTGAGAAATATTATGATTACTGTGTCAATTTATTTTAAAATTTAGATAAAATGGACAAATTTATGGCAAAAGATGACTTACCAAGATGTTGGAAGAAAAAATGGAAAGCCTTTAACTTTTAAGAAAATTGAAGTTGTAGTTAATTAAGCAACTTCTACAGAAAATACCATACCTAAATAATTTCCACATGAATTTCAAGATACAGTCTAAGATTTTAGAATCAGTTGTAAATTCCACTTTTCTATGCTATTGTCCCCCATTAAGAAAGTGATGGTATGATTTACATTTTCACTTCCTGCCCTTCCTGACTTGAGGCTCTGTTAAGGGTATCTACCTAATTGTCACATTTTATTCTTCATTAATTCCCACTTCCTTTCTCTGTCCTTGCTTTTTCTATGATATTTTTTTCTTCATAGTCAGCAAGAATTAGAAAGGACCTTCCCATTGTTTAGAGGATTTTTTTTTTCTCAGTAGATTCTGCTCATCTTTCTATTCACTTAGCCAGTATTTTATGAAGGACTGATGGGTGACAGAAGTGCTGCTTATTTTAGCACCTCAGGATTTAAAAGATCGTACCTTCCCTCAAAGAGCTCATAGTCTACCCCCATTACAACAGTAATATGGGATGGATGTTACAATAGGGGCAGAACAGAGCGCTCGTGAAGCGGAGGGCTCGATTAATTCTTTCTGGGCAACAGGGTCAGGGTGACTTTGTGGAAGCAATTACATTTAGACTGGTTAGGGAAGGTTTAATAAAATTTCAAGAAGCAGGTGGGGGGAAAAGCAAAAAAGGTGGGTATTTCAGGAAGCAGAAAATGTCTTGAATGAAATCACAGAAGCGTAAGAGTATAGGAGGGCCTCTGGTGAACAGTGGCTGAAGTGTGGAGCACTGGAAAGGTGTGGACGGAAAGGAGGCTAGAGAATTATGTCGATGTCAGATAGTGATAGGCCTTAAATGTCACATTGTTTGCTC
>PVJI01022504.1:0-25175 GCA_004026765.1 Micronycteris hirsuta | reverse complement strand
CCCTTTCCCAGCAGAGGCCAGGACAGATGTCCTCAAAGTACACACTGTCCTGGGCTCGTGTCCACATGTGTGCATATGTGGGGAAGGGGGGAGGGGACTGCGTGCTGGCAGAAAAATACCTGAGGGCCAGCTGAAAGCTCTGAAGAGACCCAGCCAATGGTTAGTCTTCCCCAGGGCACAAACTGAGGCAGAGGCTCAGCAGACAGTCCCCACAAAAGCCAGGGAAAATGGCTCATAGACAAGTGGCTCTATTTGCTAGCCCAGGTGCCCATGACTCTCTGGTGCCCACCTGTAGATCAGAGTCTTCCTCATAGCACAGCCAGGCTAGAGGGGCCTCTTGGGTTTAAATTAAACAGTCTCATACTCACCACCACCTCCCGCCCCGAAGCACTTTTGAGGGGACTATACGAACAGTCCCAGGCCCAGTGTACTAACAGGTCCCTGCCTCCCCTAACCAGTCCGACCTGAGGTACTGCCCACCCCCTATCCAGACCCTCTCTGGGATGGCAGTGCCAGCGCCAGTCACCAGTCAGGTCACATTGAGCTGCTGCCAAATCTGAGCAGAGATAACATTCTGGGTGGGGGTGGAGGGAAACTACAGGACAGGCAAAGCCGCTGCTCCTCCCAGGCTGATTGCATTGCAGGGAAACACCCAGGCAGCCAGGAAAAGGAGCCTCGCTGCCACGGTTCAATGGACTGGATGCTGAGGGGCCCCTGAGGGGCCCCTGAGGGCTGAGAGGACACCACCTATAAGCCGATCTCCCTGGGAGAATTCCCTGGGGAACTTGGAGGAATCCTCAGGAAAGGCCCGCCTCCCCCCAGCAGCACTCAACTCAGGAGGCCTCGAACTAGCACCTGGGAGAGCCTGGGGCAGGACTTACTATGGCTGAAAACACTGTACCCTGCTCTACATCACACAGAGACTGTGGACAGAGAAAGGATTCAAACCACATCTATCTGAAATCAGTCCCGAGGCTCTGACAACCCAGTATAGATCAGAGACCCATCAACAGCCCACCCTGGCTCCTCCATGGAAGGGCATACCCATTACCCACCACCTACCAGCTGCATCTGGTCCAGACCCCTGGACACCAGAAAGAAGGGCCAAGTTGTGGAAAGAAACTGCAAGTAGTGAAAAGGTCACAGCTCTAAAACCCACGGATGCTTTCTCCCAACCTCAAAACCACCCAGCAAGGGCTTTGGTAGACACCTGCCCAGCTGAACAGATGCCCCCCCCCCCCCACACACTCCCAAGGAGACTTTCAGCTTTCTCAAGGCCCCCTCCCAGCCAGGAACTTCCCCTCCAGGAGCTGCACCCAACCACTCAAACCTAAAAGCTCACTTAAAATGAAGAAAAACCCTCCGCCTTCACTTTCTGGGGCTGCCTCAACCAGCCGCCTGAATACCACGGTCCCATGCCTGTCACACAAAGGCAGCCAAGCTAGAGAAGACCCAGGGCCCCTCTCCTTGACCTCCAAAGCATTGTCTCTCAGAAAGTCCCTTTGAGCCACCAATTCAGAGTTAACTGCAATTCAGAGAGCCCAGCAACTGGCCACCGATCACTAGCAACACCGTCAGCAGAGGTGAGTCACCACAGCCTCTCTCTTGTGCTTCACCGGGAAGCCCACACCTCAAACATCAATTTAATGAACTCTGGGGTACTTTAAGTTGCTAATTAATTTCTCTTTCTTTCTGCATAAAGTCCAGGCAACAGTTAAAAACAAAAGGACAAAACCTGGCCTCTCTGGGGTAAAGGAACTCATTCTTCTTTCTTTTCTCAGACTCTCCATGGGAGTCTGAGAGATAAAACTTCAAGTCTCAAGTCCTATTTGTCACATACTTAACACATGCAATCTCATTTAGTCCTAGAAACAACCCTGTGAGCTAAGCACGGACAACCTCATTTGACACATGAGAGACTCCAAGGAACTCTATATCATGCACTTAGCAGCAGGGCAAAGATTTGACTTCATTTTACAGGACTAGTCTGCTTCCCAGACGACCATCATCAAGTCCAAAGAAATTCAATTTTCTACTTTAAAAAAAGTCCCCCTTATTACAATTCCTGTCTGACCAATTGCTAGAGCTTCCGCTCAAACTGGATACAAAAATGTTGAAGTAATTACTGGAGATATTGAGCAAGATCACATAAGAGGCCTGCCCTGCCAGGGTTCTGTGGAAAAGCGTAAGAGTTCCTATCAGCACGATGCCTGCCTGCTTGCCTGCCAGGGCCCCTCATTCGAAACAACATTCTCTAAACCCTGGCATTAGAAATGAGCAGCCACCTGTCTGGTAATCTTGGGAGCAACCTGTGGCAGTGTTGGGCCTGACTGCCTGTGGATTACAGGTCAAGGAAAGACCTGGGAGTAGGCTCAGCCCCCTGCTGACGTAGGGAATGTAATCCCACCCACCCAAGCTCCCAGCCTAGCTGAAACACAGGCTGGAGGTTAGAGTTCACATCCTCTAGGCAAGATTACTGAGACTCCACGCAGCTCCCAGAAAGGGACAACTCAGTACTAACTGGTTATATTTCAGCCCTCCCATCCCTAGGGTACACACTTTATATTCCCACAAACACTACGGCCCGGGGAAGGACTCGGCTCACTGAGGTTTTGGGCAAGAGGCAGGGGAGGAGGGTCCCAGGGCAGGGATATGGAAGAGGAGCAGAGGGTTTATTTACCCTTACTAGAGTAAACCCTTGTTTACATTGTCTCATCTAACTTTCCAAAACAACTTCCTGAAACAGGTACCATTTATTGTCCCCATTTAACAGGCAAGAAAGCAGAGGTTTAGGGAAAAGTCACTTGCCTGAAAGCTCAGGAAAAAAGGTTAACTCACACTGCGTTGAGAGTGGTTCTGCGGCAGACGTGAACTGGGAGATCAGCTCCCTTTCCCACTGGAGGCTACTCTGACCTGCCTTGTGGTCCCAACCATAGTTAAGAAGACGAAGGCTGCTTCAAGCCCTAAACACTCAAAATTCAAAACTTCTTGAGGGTTGGGCAAGAGCAGGGGAGTCTCCAAGGCCTTCTCGGGCTCTGGGGCTAGAGGGGCCTGTGGCTTCCCCATACCACTGCCGCACCGGCTTCCAACACGAATCCAGAGGGACTAATATACCAACTTCTCACCCCGTCCAGCCCGGAAACTGTTAGGGATTAGGGACTCTGGCTCGGAATTGGGAGGCTGGCCGTCGTGGAAGACGGCACGGGCGACAGAAACCCGGGCGAGTCCCAGTTCTCGGACTGGCGCAGACCCGAGTCCTTACCGAGCAGCGGGGACTCCGCAGGGCAAGCGGGCAGCGACTGGGCTGTGATGGGCGACACTGGGGCCGAAGTCAAGTTGCTGGAGGGGCCGGGGCGAGAGTCCGCGTCTGGGCTGGAATCGTGACCCGGACGCGGTTCGGAGGAGGCGTCCAGAGGCGGCGGCGGCGGCGCTGCTCCTCGCGGTCGGAGCTCCCCGGAGGGCTCCCTGACGGCACCGGCGCCATTCGGGCCAGCTTGCAGCGGCGTGGGGACTCCGACCAGATAGGGCAGGCGGCTCAGGTCGCGGCCGGACAGGTAGTAGACCAGGGTGACGCCGAGGTGCAGCGCGCAGACGGCCACGAGCAGGCGGCAGGCCCGCTGCAGCGATGCGCCCGGCATCGCGGCGTTGCCGCCCAGGAGAGGCTCCCGGAACCTCATCTTCCCGCCGCCGCTTTAAGAGGCGGGTGGGCTACAGCTGGTAGGGCGGCCCGCCCGCGGGCCGCCGGCCAGGCGCTGCCAGACCGCGGGAATTGGGGGCGGGGGAGCCGAGGAACTCGGCACCCGAGAGCGCGCAGCGGAACGCGGAGACTCCCCGCCGGCCCTGCGGCGGAGCGACGCCGAGGGGCCCGGGGCGCGGGCGGGGCCGGGGGCGGGGGCGCGGGCGGGGCCGGGGGCGGGGCCAGGCGCGGGGTTCGGGGCGAGAGCGCGAGGGCGGGGCCGGGGGCCGAGGTAGGGGCGTGGATTGTGAAAGTGGAGCTGCCGGGGGCGGCGGGCAGCCTGTAGAGCGCGAAGCTGCCCAGTGTTCGAGTTCGGGCCCCAATGACCAGCAGGGAACCGCCGTCCTCCCGAGCCTTGGCCTTGAGGCTTCGGTCGCCGGCACGCCGCGCCTCCTCCTCCGAGCCGTCCTCGGGAGGCGCCGCCACTTCCTGGGGCGCTCAGGGGTGGCGTGTGCTGCACCGAACAGGGCGGGGAAGCAGGCGAGCGGGTCGTCGTTGGGAGGGGTTGAGGATCGAGGCGGCGTGAGGCCTGGGGTTTGGAAGAAGGGCGGAGAGAGGTTGTCCAGGAGACGGGCTCAGACGCCGGGCGAGGGGCGAGAACGGCGGAGGGATTCTCTGGGGCGTTCTGGCGAGGACGGCGGAGGGATTCTTCGGGGCGTTTGGGCCGCTGCTTGAGGCGGGACAGGCTCTTCTACGGCTGCGGGGGTCGGGCGAGAAGACGTGGCTCGCCCCGCGCCTTGTGAAAAAAGAAAGTGGCTGAGTCGCTCCTCCTCCCTACCCTAGGCGACGGGATGTCAGGGGCCTGCCCGGCTCGGTGTAGGGCGTGCGGGTGAGAGTGCCTCTTCTAGCGCGTCCCGCCCCGCCGGGATACACGTTTCGGGAGGGGAGCCCCGAGCCTCCCTACCTCCTCTGTCAGCGTCCAGGAGGACAGGAGCCGGCTTTATTAACAGTCTACAAAGGGCCTGGACACAGTCCTGTGACGTAGCAATTGTCCCCATTTTACAGATAAAGAGTTCAAGGCTCAGGAAGGCTAAGAAACTTGGCATAAGACCCCACAGCTGTTGAGAGGCAGAATTCTGGCTCCAAAACTTTTATTTACCACCTGCTTAACTTCGTATTGATTTGCAAGTAAGGACTGGAGGCTGTGTGGGTGAGAGGCTTAGGCACTGAAGAGGCTTGGTTCAGATTTGATCCAGAGGCCACGCCTCAGGCGCACCTAGTGCCTGAGTGAGCAGAGACACCTCACTCCTGAGAAGGACTCAGGGAGGTGCTGTCATTTCTGTAGATGGAGAAGCCAACTCTAAAGTGGGGGGAATGATAACATAGATTGAAAGTTTATTAACAGTATATGCCAATCAGACACAGCTAATTGCTTTACACGTTTTATCTCATTTAATTCCAGCAATGCTGTAAAGTAGGCAGTTGCTGCTGTCTCCATTTCACAGGTGAGAAAACTGAGGCTCAGGAGTTGACCTTTGGCTGTGATGGTACAGAATCCACTTTCTTCACCTGGTTTCCTGGACACCAGGCTTTTTCCTGATCTTCCTCACTTCACTGGCCACACTCCTCTTTTTGATGGGCTTCCCCTCCTCTTTCCCAGTTGTTGAAGTCCCCAGGCCATCGTCCATGATGATCTTTTCTGTCTATACTCATTCCTCAGAGTTGATTTATAATGACTATATGCTGATGACTACAAAACTTCTGTCTCTAGCCCAGATCCCCCAGACTAATATTCAACTGCCTATCATACTGGCATCTCAAACTCAACACATCTTGTCCCCAACAGCCTACTACCTACACTCCACTCCCACTCTCACCTACCTCAGGGAATGGCACAGTTGTCATCCAGTTCTCCAAGCCTCAAACCTAAAAAGTGTCATCAGTGTGCCTTTCTTACTCCCGCATGCCATTTCCAGCCCTCAGCAAGTCTGGTCAGTGGTACCTTCAAATCATCAGAATTCATCACTCAGTAACTCTCCTGTAGCCATTCCAAACCAAACCACCCACATCTTGCCCTTGGTTATAGAGTAGCCTCCTAATGGGTCACCCTGCTTCTACCTCCTCTATGCCCCCTCCCCAGTCTGTTCTCCAAAGAGCATCCAGATAGAACTTTATCAGCATAAATCAGACCATGCCATTTTATTCAGAACAAAGTTAAAGATAGAAGCCCTATCTGACCTGCTTCTCATCTCTCTTCTCTACCTTTATCATTCTCTACTGGCACTAGTTACTACTGTAGCCTAATTGCTATCCCTCGAACTTGCCGTATTTCTTCCTACCTCAAGTCCTTTGTACTTGGCTATTCACTTAGCCAGAATTACTCTTCCTCCATATTTCATTCAGATCACTCAAATAGCACCTTATGAAAGAGGTCTTCTTAGACCACCTTTATAGAATAGTCACCCACCCAAATTTGCTTAAGCTGCTTGATTTTTTTCAGAGCAGATACTACTACCCATCATTAGACATTTGCTTATTGTTGTCTGTCTTGCACAATAGAAAATCAGTCCTGTGAGTTCAGGAACTTTCTTGTTCACTACTTCACTACTGTATCCTCAGTTCCTAGAACTGACCTAGCACATACCTGGCACTGAGTAAATACTTGTTAAAATACCTGTTAAATGAATGTTTATTATTGTCCTCATAATATGGGAACAGGAGATGGAAAGAACTATTGCTATTTTAGAACACAGAAGTCAAGAGTTATTCACCAGGGAGTTGGTGAGGACAAAGCTGACCTAACAGCCTATGTATACCTAGAGAAAAGTACCTGGTCAATGAGTGTGGATGGGTCAGATTAGCCCCCATCTGAAAAATAAGGGGATGGGAAAATGGCAATATGTCTTCTATTTGTCCAGGTAATGGCCAGGAGACAGGATTGAGGGGAGGTTAGGGATCACAGACCTGTCCCAGGACCCTTTCTGTGGCCAGAAAGTGAGGAAAAGAAACCACACTTGCTCTGTCTCCCAGGAACATGCACAAACACCAGCCACACCAGCCCCTGTCCAGAGGTACCTAGAATCAGTACATTTCTTTCTACAGAAAGGTCCAGAAGGCCAGAAATCTTCAGGACAACATTGTCCAGTTGAACTAGTTTGACATGAACTAGTGTTAGATGGACAGACAGACCCAAGGCAACCTTCCCCAGCTCTTTCCACTCTCACCTTTTTCAGGTGAAACAATCCCAGTAGGGGGAGACACTTGGAGGAGGAAGTTGCCACGCTGACTGGCCAGAAGTTGGGGTCTGGATGTGGCAGTTTGCCCGTCCCATGTTGCCCTGCCCGGGCTCACTCAGTTCTCTGCTTCTCTCTGCAGGCTGCCTTCAACTGGTTAGTGGTATTTCCTCTGCCCCTTCACGGCACCTGTGTCTGCACCTGTCGGTTTACATTTCTGTTTCACCCTAGTAGACTAGAAGGGCACAGCATAGTGCCTGGGACATGGTAGACAGTTATTTCAATGGTCTGTTGCTGAATAACACACAACCCCGAAACTTAATGTCTTAAAAACTAACACTTTCACACAACTGTGTAGGTTGCCTGGGCTGTTCTGCTTCACGTGGTGTCCGCTGGAGCACTGGCACAGCTGGAAATTCCCAAATGGCCTCACTCACATGGCTAGCAGTTGGCGCTGGCTTGGGGCTGGGTCAGAATGGGTTGTGGGTCAGGGGCCTTGGTTCTTCACGTGGACCTCTCCGCAAAGGCCCCTCCACATGGCTTCTTGGGTTTCCTTACAAACTGGAGGGTGTATCCCAATAGCGGGCATTTCAAGAACAAAAAGATGTAGATTTCTTCAGGCCCAGCCTTAAGCATCACTTATGTGGGCATTTTAGTTAAAATAAGTTATAGGGCAGTCCAGATTCAAGGGGACTAGGAATAGACTTCACCTCCTGATGGCAGAAGGGGTTAAAAAAGTTAGCAGCCATCTTTTGTAATCCCAGTGGCCACAAATAATCTATATTCCTCCCATGTATAAAATACGTTAATCTCCTCCAAAGATTACCCAAAGCCGCCTCCCATTAAGACTTCAGGCTCAGCCTCCAGGTCCAGAATCTATCTTACATCTGAATCTGGCCTGGGAATGATTCCTCACGTTCAGGGAACCATGAACCATAAAACAAATTACCTTCTTCCTTCCTCTCTGAGCAATTTAGTCCAAAAGCCACTAGGTAGTAATAAGCAAAGTAGAAGTCCAAACAGCAGAGACAGTATGTAAAAGCTCAACCAGTGAAGAGGAGAAGGTGGGGCAAGGGGTTGGGAGGGTGGCAGTCCAGCACGGGTATAGGAGCCCCAGCAGAGTAAAGAGGGTATCCATGGGGTGTTGGATATTAATTCATTTACTTAAAATGATTTTTTTGCTGGCTGTGGAGACTGCCCTGAGCCCTCTGTAGTTCCTCTCTAAATTCTGCTTCAAACAAAGTTTCTTCTTCCTGTACATTTTTATAGGCTGCTAAAGCAAGTTCGTTGCAACTTTGAACATTTTGCCTGGAAATCTCCAGAGCAAGACCACAAGTTCACTGGATACATTTTGTACCATCTATGTTAACTTCATGTTGCTTGTATGTGATTTAGGTCTCTAATAACCTCCAGTAACAATTTCCTCACTGCACTTGCAATCTCCTTACTACCGTTCAGGACTCTGTAAGCTTTCTGCTTCCAAAGTCAATACCGTGTTTGAGGTTTTTGTTATGGAAGCAACTCACTTCCAGGTGCCAATTTCTGTTTCAATTATCTATTGCAGGTGTTGGCAAACAGATTCCATAGGCCAAATGCAGCCCACCAATTTTTTTGGTAAAGAAAATTTTATTAGACCTCAGCCGGCTACATAGGTTTATTTATTGTCTGTGTTTGGTTTTGTGCTACAATGGCAGTGTTGAGTAGTGCAACAGAGACCATCTTGCCTGTAAAACCTAAAGCACAAGGTCTGTCCAGAAAGTTTCCAGCCACGTAATATGAACAGTAGAGGTATTTATTGACGAAGATACAAGAAACATTGTACATAGGGCAATGACACCTCAGTCCCCTTCAAAGTAGGCAGCTGTGTGAGTAGGGACCTCACACATTTCTCCCAGTTTCCATCAGCTGCCCCATAATATTTTCCTGAATCTCATCAACAGTCTAAAATCTCTACCCTTTCAAAGGTGATGGTAGTTTTGGAAAAAGCTAGAAGTCACGGGGCACCAATTCTGGGCTGTAAGGATGTTGAGTCATCTGGGTGATCTGATATTTCACCAAAAACTCTGCATGAGATGTGATGTATGAGTAGACTGCGTTGTAATGAAGCTGCCAATCACCAGTTGCCCATAGCTGCGGCCTTCTGAATAGTTTCTGCAGAGGAATCAAGGTTAATGCAAAATTTGATACAGACTCATTGCTCTACTCATTTAGTCATTTTGAATACGACAGCCACACAGTACACATGCTCAGTCAACGGCATCTACAACCCCCACTGACTAGGACAGTGAAGTTGTCCTTGTTCACACATGTACATTCCAGTCCACTCTCATTGGCTGCCAGGTTAGATCAATGTCATGCAAACCATTCTTGTTACATTAAGTGGTTGGACTTTTTCCAGACAGATATCATTTTTACTATTTTGACATGAGAAATTTCCAAAACTGTAGAGAATTTTTATAAGAATTTATTTGAACCAAACGGAAAACATATGGCCAGGAGCAAGATCTCAGATGCCGCTGAGATCAACCATTTTGCAACTTCTTTTATGCCCTTGAAATTAAGGAGGGAAAGGAAGACGACATGGAGGTGGGAAAAAGCAGGTTGTACTGGGTTACAGGATGTTAAGATGGTGTGCTTTCTTGAGGGTGGTTTTGGCTTATTTCAAAAGTATTTTCACCTAGATGCATAGGAACAATGGGCAGGACTTGCTTAAGACAAAGATAAACCTTTTACTAAAAAGTTCTATGTCTGGGGCATGACTACCCACCATGATATGCCCAGTTAGGAATTTATGATCAGATCACTCTACTTTCCATAGAACCCCCTTTTTCACCCACAAAAAGATTACAATCATGTAATCTTTTATATAAAAAGTTTGCCAACACTTGTTATTTAAAAAGCAATCCCAGCCCAGCAGGTGTAGCTCAGTGGATTGAGCGCGGGCTGGGAACCAGAGGGTCCCGGTTCGATTCCCAGTTGGGGCACATGCCTGGGTTGCGGGCCAGGTCCCTGGTGGGGGCCATGTGAGAGGCAACCATACATTGCTCTTTCTCCCCTCCCTTCTCCTCTCTCTGAAAATAAATAAAATCTTAAAAATAAAATAAAATAAATAAAAATAAAAAGCAACCCCAAAATGAGTTTCTTAAAACAAATTGTTTCTTAAAATTCTGTGTATTAACCAGGTGTTTTTCTGCTTCATATAGTGTTGGCTTGGGTAATAGGATGTCTGGAAGCTACAAATGTTCCCAATCACATGGCCAAAAGTTGTTGCTGGTTGCTGGTTGGGAGCTAGGCTGGAACAGGTAGCTAAAGGTCTCTGTTCTCCTCTGTGGGCCTCTCCATGTGGCTGCTTGGGCTTCCTTAGAGCATGGCAGCTGGATTATAAGAAGGACTATTCAAAATGCATAGGAAGGAGTGGAAGATATCTTAAGGTCAAATCTTGGTTGCATTCGCTACTTCTATTGGTCAGAACAAGTCACAGGGCTAGCCTAGATTCAAGAAGAAGGGAAACAGACTTAACCTGTTGATGAGAGATGTGGTGAATAAGTTGTGGCCAATTTCAATCTATCACAACACAAATAAACAGTCTGTCAGGATGCTGCTCCCATCAACACTGTTCTGAGTGCCCAGCTAGACTTCCTCCCAGGACCTAAAGTGAGGTTGTTTCCTCCGGCTTCCTCCTCTTACCTCTTTACCCCAATCTCCACAAAATGCCTGTAACACTGGCACTAGGCCCCATACAGTGACCTTGGCCATTCATTTCTTTCTTTTTTAATTTTTTTAAAATTTATTGATTTTAGAAAGAGAGGAAAGAAGAGAGAGATAGAGAAACATTGATTTGCTCTTCTACCTATTGATGCATTCATCGGTTGATTCTTGTATGTGCCCTCACCGGGGATTGAACCTGCAACCTTGGCATATAGGGATGACACTTTAACCAACTTAACAACCCAGCTAGGGCTCTTTAAAAAAAATGATTGATTTGCGAGACAGAGCAAGAAAAAGGAGGAGGAGGGGGGTGGGGAAGAAGAAAGAAGGAAAAGAAGAAGAAGGAGAAAGAGAGAGAGAGAGAGACATTCATTTCTAGCAACATCTAGTCCCCTGAAAGAATATGCCTACAATCTGTTGGAATAAGTTTTTTGCCTCAAGTGCTACTTTTTCAGATCCTAGAAAGACTATTCTAGTCATTTAGCAGCACTTTTCCTCTTAATTATACAATCATCCAACTCATATTTTCCATTTTAGTCAACAAGAATATAATGGCAGAGATCATTAAAGTCCTTGCTGAAGACCCAATTCGCCAACAAGTGCAGCTTTGTGATCTGTCAGTTTAGGTACCTGTCAAAAATGAAATTTGTCCTTGCTCTGACTTGTTCTGAGAAATCTCCACTTCCTTTATATCTTTAAAAATCTATTCCTGGATGAGAGTGTAGTTTTCAGAATCAACTCATTCTCCCTGTAATGGACAGGTGGTTGCTGGTTGGGAGCTTAGCTGGAACTGGTAGCCAAAGGTCTCATTTCTTCTCTATGTGGGCCTCTCCATATGGCTGCCTGGGCTTTCTGCCCTGTACTGGTTTCTTCTTTCAGTAAGAGATGCCTGCCCTGTACTCATCACTTCTTTTGGTAAGAGGTGCCCATTCTTCCTCATGAGGTCGGGGTAGGCTGACCTCACCACGGGCTCCTCAGTGGACGGGTGACTCTCATCTGGCCAGAGCAATGTTTTCCTTTGCCCACAGTGATTGGACATATTGTTTATTGGGGACTAACAGACCAAGTTTAGCTTTTCTCCCAGGATTTCTGCTGGAAATGTTGAAAAAAGGGCTCCTCCTTTCTTGTGGACTTGCTGAGGGTCTTATAATAGTTTTCTGGGATTCCCATAATAAATTGCAACAGATGTGGGGGTGCTTAAAAAAAACAAATTTATTCTCTCAGTTCTAGAGGCTAAAAGTCAGCAGGGCCATGCACCATGTGAAAGCTCTAGGGAAGAACCCTTCCTTGTCTCGCCGAGAGCCATCAGAAACCCATCCAGTTTCTGATGGCTCTCGGCAGTCTCAGCATTCCTTGGCTTGTAGCTGCATTGCTCTAATCTGCCTCTGTCTTCACATGGCCTCCTTCTCTGTGTATGTTTCTCTTCCATTGATGTTCCTCCTTTTCTTATTAGGAACCAATCATTGAATTTAGGGCACACTCTAATCCAGTATGACCTCATCTTGACTTAACTAATTACATCTTCAAAGACCCTATCTCCAAGTAAGTTCTATTCTGAGATTTGGGGTAGACTTGAATTTGTTCGAGCCTGTACCCTGTCCACGTGGAAAGAGCCTATTTGAGAAATAAGCCAACAGGGAGGCAAGGGGGAGGTACCCTGGAATGGCCATATCTGATGTCCCGTGGACTGATCAGTTATGTAACCCCTCCCTTTTTTTTCCTTAAGTTAGTTTTAAGTAACAGAAAGAAACTGACTACCACCCCTCCTTTTGCAGAATTAGAAAATCATTTGTACCCTGGCCAGTGTGGCTCTGTTGGTTGTACATCCTGTACAACAAAAGGTTGTGGGTTCATCCCTGGTTAGGACACATATAAGAGGCAATCAATCAATGTTTCTATCTTACATCTCTCTCTTTCCCTTTCCCCTTGCCCGCCTTTCCTGTCTCTCTAAAATCAATAAACATACTTTTAAAATTTTTTTTAAAAAAAGAAAAGAATCATTTGCACATATCTGAAGGGGACCAAAATTTTGCTACCCTGAGGCTGCATTTTCAGATATTGATTTTAAGCTATTTATTAAGAAACAAGCCCTGGCTGGTGTGGCTCAGTGGAATGAGTACCAGCCTGTGCACCAAAGGGTTGCAAGTTCGATTCTCAGTCAGGGCACATGTCTGGCTTGCAGGCCAGGTCCCCAGGGGGTGGTGCTCAAGAGGCAGCCAAACTAATGTTTCTCTCCCTCTCTTTTCCTTCCCTTCCCCTCTCTCTAAAGATAAATAAATAACATCTTTTAAAAAAAGAAACAAAAGACTCAGAAAGAACCTTTGACTCTCCCTCATTCTGCCTAAGAGATTCAGGTGTCTACTCCAGGAAGGAGATATTAGGATGGTCCCCTTAGCCTAATTTGCTTTTCTTCCTCCCAAATACAAGCCAACTTTGATTTAGAAAGTCACAGAGGTAGAAGAGCCATGGAA
This sequence comes from Micronycteris hirsuta, assembly GCA_004026765.1. Taxonomy (NCBI): domain Eukaryota; kingdom Metazoa; phylum Chordata; class Mammalia; order Chiroptera; family Phyllostomidae; genus Micronycteris; species Micronycteris hirsuta. The sequence continues at coordinate 12,087 of PVJI01022504.1, read as the reverse complement.
GAAGTGAGCTAGGTGGGCTGTGTGGGCTCAGGAAACAAGTTACAGAGGCAAAAAAAGGGGGGGGGGCGTGGGACTTAAGAGAAAGTGAAGAGACACACCTAAAGGAAGAAGGTGTAGGGGAGGCTCTAGAGAGAGAAAAAGAGTGCCCCTTGGCTTAATTTGAATCAGGTATGGTAAATAGGAGGGCTTCAGGCAGGGGCCTGTCAGCTAGATACCCTCTGCGCCCTATGGTTTCTGAGCTGCCTAGCAAAAATTTGCCTGCCGTGTGTGTTTGACTCTTCCTCAACTACCTGTAATCACCTGTTCTCACTTCTGAAATCTAAGGGCCCATTTTCCTCTTTTTTCCCTTTGTCCAAAATGTCATACATACCCAATGTTGCCTCACTGTCTTTCGAATTTTCATGCTTATGTGAATTCCCCATGGGCATGTATTAAAATTTTATTTTCTCCTGTTAATCTGTCTCTGTTAATTAGTCAGCTAGAAGAACTTAGAAGGTGGGAGGAAAAATACATACTGTTTTAGCCCCCACGTATTTGGCAAGCCAGCCAGGAGAGTTCCCTGACTGGGACACTGCTGTCTCCCTGGGCTGCTGCAGCTAAGAAATCATGGACGTCTGACCATTAGCTGGCAGAGATGGCAAGCGTTTTACTGTTAGCCTCTCTGCTCTCTCATCTGCAGGGTTTGATGGAAGTTAGAACTGATGGGAGTCCTATTTTTTCTTCTAAATTCAGAATAGCAGGAGAAAACATTTGTGAAACTAGTTTCTTGGGCAAATGCAACTTTGGTAAAAAAAAACTTGGTAGGAGTGTCCTTGTTTTTTATTGATCCTGATTCTCCCAGAGGTGGTCTGTTATCTCCACCAGGTGAACGATGCGCATGCATCTAGCATGCTGCCAAATAGGCTGTGGTTCCAAGCTTAGGGAATCTGTTCAACAGGGGGAAGCACCTGATTCCCTGTGTTTTGGAACAGCTGTTGAAAGTCAGGCCTCCTGATCATTCTTAAGCGAACTCCGGGAATAAACTCTTGGATATGTGAAGGCTTCATCCTTTGCATTCTTTGTGGAAAACTTTTGCTTCCTTAGTTAGTCCATAAAGGGCTTATTGGTTTGAGTTGCTATTAAAATGCTATTGTCACTGGCCAAATGATGGATATTTTGAATTGGAAAGGCTTCTAAATTAAAATGTTTTTAGAGAGTCTCATATTGGTATTATAGCAAGTCTATAGTTGGTATTAAGACTCTCTTAATAAGATGAAAGCACAGAAATTAGAACAGAAATCACAGTCCATTTGTAGTTACTTCATATATTTGCAGGTGTTGTAAAAACAAAAAAATCAGGACATTGGAAATACAATTACCCAGCACCTAAGAAGAAAAAGGGGTGAAATTAGATGTAAAAATATATAACTCGCCCTGGCTGTATAGCTCAGTTGGTTGGAGCATCATCCCCATATGCCAAGGTTGTGGGTTCAATCTCTAGTCAGGACACATGCCAGAGTCAACCAGTGAGAGCATGAATGGGTGGAAAAGCAACTTGATGTTTCTCTCTGTCTTGCTCCCTTTTTCTCTCTCTCTAGAATCAATGAATTTTAAAAATATTATAAAATGAAATATAACTAATCTGCCCTGGCTGGTGTAGCTCAGTGGATTGAGCACGGGCTGGGAACTAGAGGGTCCCGGTTCGATTCCCTGTCAGGGCATATGCCTGGGTTGCGGGCCGGGTCCCCAGTGAGGGCCATGTGAGAGGCAACCATACATTGCTGTTTCTCTCCCTCTCTGTCTCCCTCCCTTCCCCTCTCTCTAAAAATAAATAAATAAAATCTTTAAAAAAAAAGAAATATAACTAATCTTAAGCTTTCAATTTGCTATTTCAGCTTCTTGGGTCTTGCAGATTCTAGTACAAACATGAGGTTAATTAACAAGAGAATTGAAAAAAGCATAAGAGAAAGTAAAGAGATTTCTCAACAAGATGGAAAATTTTTAAAGATTATTGAGATATAAGATTATAAAAATTGGTATATTTGAACAAGATTTAAGGGATTTAATAATTGATAAGAGCCCTGGCTGGTGTGACTCAGTTGGTTGGACTATCATCCTTTAACTGAAAGGTTGTGTGTTCGATTCCCAGTCGGGCACATACCTGGGTTGCGGGTTCAATTTCAGTCGGGGGGGTATACGGAAAGCAACCAATCAATGTTTGCATCAATGTTTCTCTCTCTCTAAAAGCAATGAAAAAATGCTTGGGTGAGGATATAAAAAATAAAAATAAATAATTGATAAGAAATTTGGCAAAATTGGAAGCTGATTTTTAAACTCTTACAGGAATATTTTGAAGGTCTCAGATGGTCTTCCTGCTAGGTAATTGGAAATGCAGACACAACCTACAACTATCTGAGGCTGAGAAACCTAAGGGAAAAAAATGGAAAGGGAGCACTTTTAAAACACAAGTGGCTGAAATCTCTCATGCCCGAACACCCTCCCATTCCCTTTTTCCAGCCTCCTCAAAAATTGTGAATGGCAAATAAGAAAAATTGTGTCTTTCATACAACTAGTAGTAATTCTGTTTTGATCTGTTTGTGACATGCTTGTGTTTGTTTGTATATTTTATGTATAATATGGTATTTTCTACCTCCAGATGGTATTCGTAATTTGAAATAGTTGAAGTCTTAAAAAGTATTAAATACTTGTGTAGATTAGATATGTAATAGAAACTAACCCAAATTCCTTTCATGATCACATGATCTAGGAAAACATTTGATATTAATTGGTTTAATTTTGGTTAAATAGACATGTCTTTTAGAGTCATTAGTGTTAAATGTATTTTTGTTTTACCTGCATTTACCAAAACAAGTTTATGTTATCTCTGGTAAAAATTTATCAACAAAATAGCTTGGATAATAATTGATTTTAATATCTCATAGAGTTAAAAACTAATAAATTGATATAAATAAAATAAAAAGTTTTTTTTTTAGATAAAACCTTTCAATAATAATTATATGTTAAGCATAGTTTCCCAAATTCTTTGGATAACTTAAAACTTTAGAGTTTAAGTTAAATGATAAAAATTATTCAATATCTAGATATCTCAAACAATACAAAATTCTGAAATATTAATTGTTATATTAATCTAAATTTTCCTACTTTTGACTCCTTATTTTAGAGAAACTAAAAGACAAATTTGGCCCGGCTGGTGTAGCTCAGTGGATTGAGCGCAGGCTGGGAACCAGAGGGTCCCGGTTCGATTCCCAGTCGGGGCACATGCCTGGGTTGCAGGCCAGGTCCCCAGTGAGGGCCATGTGAGAGGCAACCATACATTGCTCTTTCTCCCTCCCTTCTCCTCTCTCTGAAAATAAATAATAAATAGTAAATAAAATCTTAAAAAAAAAGACAAATTTGAATCTGTGAACATGTTTTGTACTTTACTGAAAATGCATGTTTCTAAAAAAAATTGTATCGACTAATGACCCCCTCTCCTGGCATTGACCAACCAGTAGAAACCACAGCCCTAAAAGGACACATCTGGAAAGCTAATGAATATTTTATTGGGACCTTCCCCTGAGACCTCCAGATAAAAACCCTCAAGCCTGAGGATCCAGTGGAGCTCTCTCTATGGAGCAGGCCCATGCCTTTCTCCTCCCTGCGCCCCCCCACCCCACCCCCCGCCATACTTTCCTTGCCTCTCTCTTTCTACTAAGCTCCAATGGCCCTTCTTTTGCCTCTGTAATGTGTTTCCTGACCCATTTCTTCTAGCTCAGTTCTTTTACCTCTGTGACTTTGTACATAAGCTCTGTCTTACCGTTTGAGTCTTGGCCCTGGGTTCTTTCTTAGCCAGAACTTAAGTACTGAGGTTGCTGAACCAAGGTCCAGTCCGACTCTGCCAGTCAGACACTTGGTGCTGTCATGCTGCCAACAGATCTAAAGAATGCTGATTACTTACTTTTCAGTTGTCATTAGAAATTAAGGTTTCTGAGGGTTAAGAATTCTATAAAGTGAAAAGAAATTATGGTTTTGGTAATAGGAGGTATCAGGTATGGAGGTACATTTTAAGGGAATTGAAAGAAAATAGTTTGTCCCAAAGTTGGTTATTTCTGAATGAATAAGAAGAGGCAATCTAAGAGGGATGAAGAAAGTTGTAGAAGGTTGTGGAAAAAGAATCCTGAGACAGAAAATTTTATATGTGGTTAAGCTGAATTTGATTGGAATAAATTTAAGTAAATGAATTTAAATATCTAAAGTAAGCTAATACAGAATTAGAGTTCAGTTCTTTTTTTTTTTTTTTTTGGCTTTGTTAAAATGACAAAGTTTTTCCTGTGTTTATTGTTCTATTCCAGATATTATGAAACATTTTCTGCCTAGAAAACAAAGATTCTATGTTTTATTAAAATAGCTCTGTACTTTAATATTGTCCTTAAGTACTTAAGAAAACAATCTTCTCAATTCTAAGAACTAAATAAAGTTTTGCTAACAATAGGTAACTTATATTTGTCTTTGATATCTCTTATTGTCACTCTAGATAAGTGAATAATTTAATATTGTTTCACAATGATATATAATCTTTTTTCATCAAGTATATTTGACAAACTTCCTAGGGTTTAGGTGTTAAAAGGATACTTTTTCTTAATCTGGAAATTGCTTTGGGTTATTTCAAGGGACCCCTGGAATACCTCGAAGATTTGTTCTTTCCTTTTAAAAGAGAAATTTTAAACTAATTAGGCCCATTTGATATAGTAAACATGACCAGTGTTTTAAACTTCTTCCTACTGCACACGTCCTCCAAAACTCTCTGGCAGGGATTGAACAATCTTACTTGGAAATTCTCTTAGCGCCTTGGATTTACTTCATTTGGCCAGGAAGCAAATTTATTTTGGGCAGCTAGATAACCTCTTACAATATCTTACACCATTATTCTTTTCTTTTAATTTTATTATGGAAAATTTCAAAAATACACAAAAGTAGAAAGACTAGTGTAATGAACTCCCATTTCTCCATCACCCCATATTTGCTTCATCCATCCCCCAACTTCCTCCAACCTCCTACAGGATATTTTTTAATATTTTCTTTATTTTTAGAGAGAGGGAAAGGGAGGGAAAAGAGAGGGAGAGAAACATTGACAAAAGAGAGAAATATTGATCAGTTGTCTCTCACATGTACCCCGAATGGGGACCAAACGGGAATTGAACTGGCACCATTTTGCTTTGCAGAATGATGCCCATCCAACTGAGCCACACTGGTAAGGGCCTACAGGATTATTTTAAAGCAAAGCTCAGATACCATATAATTAATTTATCCTCTTCGACCACTATTCTGAGCTTTAAATCCCCTCATTATGGCATTTTGTGGAGTTCCCTCCATTGCAAGACAAAGCAAGACACTTTGCATATAGAAAGTATACCATATTGACATTTGCTGAATAGAGCCACCGCACCTCAGAATTTTCATTCTAGTAAGAGAGATAAGACAAGAACCCCCTCCAGTGTTTACCAAACTTTAATGCAAAATCGTCCGGGGAGATGTTAAAGTTCAGATGCTGCTTATGTAGGTGAGAGGGGAATTCTGCCATTCTAACAATGCTGCTGGTCCGTGGATCTCAGTTGGAGTAGCCAGGCCCTAAACCCTAGTACAAAGGAGAGAATGACGAGGTGCTGTATAAGCTAAAGGTAATGGGCTTAAAAACTGACTTTTGAATAGCTTACCACAGTTACTCAAATTAATTTTTAAAATATTCCAGAGTGAGAGTAACATCAAATCAAGCACTGAGAGATCCACAAAAAATTTTTACAAACTCAGAGGAGAGAAGGCATTGTTCAGGAACTATCTGTTCCAGGAAATTTATATAAGTGTCTAGCCAGTTCATGGTGGCTCCTTTTTCTGAAAACTTGACCGTCCTGGGATGGGTCATCCATAGTCACTTTTGTACTGCTTGACCCCATCAACCAGCCACAGCTGTTTGGACCAGAGGTGAACTTCTGACTCTAGCTGGCCCAATCAGATGGTCTCTTCTGAGAATTTGGATTTGAGATTCAAGACATTCAGTCAGTCCCTGGGTGTGGCTGTAATTGAAATTATGTAAACGTTCCATCTTCTGCCAATACACAGAGAAGCAAACAAGCTGAGAGAATGGAACAGACCACAGAGAAATGGAGCTAGAAGGGGAGAGAGCACTGCCTGTGATCCTGAGGCTTCTTGGCCCCATTTGCATCCCTCCTGAGGCCTAGCAGCATTTCTGCCTTTGGATTCTGTGCCTCGGAACACAAACTCCTTATACTGAAATCTTCCAGCTGTTGCTTCACCGAGTTTCAGATCTTCACAACCAATGAGACAGACAAATAGACACAAGTGGTGAGCAAGTCAGAGAGGAAGAAGGATCAGGGCTCCTGGGCTAGGAATACAGGTCAGTGTGGGCCCAGATGGCAGGTGGGTAGGGGAGAGGCCATTCCTGATAGGAATTAAGTTTCAAGAACCAGAAAAAAAACTCCCTCCCTGCTGTCAGAGTGGGTTAAGCCCTGCCTCCGGCTTCCTTTGAAGCCACCAAGTTCATGCTTGCCTACCTGCTTCCCAGTCCTCACCTGAGAATTCCCCTTAGTCTTCCTGTTGTGTTAGGATTGGCCACACCAGAAGGCACGTTGTTCCCACTAAACCCAGGGGCCACAGTGTCCCTGCCTTATTGCCACCTGACATTATGGTCTGTCTCTCCCGAGCATCTAAAAAGAGCGGCTGCCAGCTGGTTGTTACTTCACCCATCCTCCTAATCAGTGTGTCACCCTGTGAGTCCCTGTCCTGAGAGGTGTGAGAAAGAGAATGACCTGCCGGTGGGTCCTGAGGTCCATGGCAACGATTCCTGCCCAGCCCTTTGGTTACAGATAGGATAATCAACTTACCCCTGTTTGCCTAGGACCATCCCCGTTTTAAAACTGAAAATCCCACATCCTAGAATCCTCTCAGTTCTGGAAAAATCTGGGAAAGTTAGTCACCCCAATTATAGAGCCCCCAGGTTCTCGATGGAAACCTGCCTTAGCATTGTGCCTTGAAGGTGTCATTCCAGGTCTGGGGACTCCAGACCTCCAAAACCTCCTAAGGATTCCAATCCAACTGGAATTTCTAAAACTAAAGCATCTCTCATAGGCCTGTAGACAAATATGGCAGAGTCAAACTAAAAGCACAGATTCTGAAGCCTCCCATTCACTGACTAGGTGACCTTGGGTGAGTGCTCCAACCTCTCGGTGCCTCACCAGAAAAGTAGAACCAATATGAGCACAGCTACCTCGTCGTGTTGTGAGAAAAGTGAGACTAGTGCCTGACTATATAAAAGTCAGCAATTATGTGCATGCCCTAACCCTGAGCCAGTCATTGTCCTCCCTCACCAGCGGGGTGTCCTCTCCACTGGGCACACTGCAAGGTCCCAGTGTGGCACAGAGCCTGGCTCAGGGCAGTGGGAGGACCCAGGTTGTCCCAGAGGCTTCACCTGGTCCTCCTCTCCATGGGCTCAGAGTAGGACCCTGTTTCTCTCATTTCTGGGCAGAGCCCCTCAAAGGGAAAGTTTGTGGAGCCCATTAGAAGGGCCTAGCAAAAAGGGGCTGGCAAAAGACCTCAGTGGCTTAGCCAGCCCATTGGTATGGACGGAGGACCCCTGTGTCTCTGGTCCCCTGCCACGTGGTCAGCCCAGTCCCTTGACCTGCTTTCTCAGCTGCCATGCTCTCACACCTGTCGGCCAGAAGGGAGAGATTCCAGGCCAGGGAAGATATCTCCTGAGAACTCTGCACACAGAAAAATCCAGAATGCCAGAGGACACTTCGTCTGCATGGAGTGGAGAGAGCTGTGAAGTCCCTGCAGCCAGCTACCCCTGATCGTTGACAATGGGCAGTGAGGCCTGCCAGCCCACAAAGGCGCCCTGGCCCATGTGGGTTTCTTCCTCGCTGTTCACTACAGGAAGTGTATGTACCAACACAGGCTGTGTGTGTCACGATGAAAGTGAGTCCCAAAGCCTCGGTGCTGGGTTTCAGGCCCTCTAAGGAGAAAACCCCAGGAGTGCATGGAGGTCTCAACCACCTCCCTTTGGGCCAGCCACACCAGGCCAGCTCTCAAAAGCCTCTTGTGACTGTTCCTTTCTCTCGTCTTTCCCCACTCTGATAAATGTCCAGGGATTAGCCCTTCTGTGTTTATTGGATGAGCAATTTGTGTCTGTCTGAAAAGCTATGTCTGAATAATATTTGGCACGAGCTGAAGAAATGTGATCTGCTGCCTTCCCCTCAGCCAGCTCTCTGGAGCCAGCCCGTCTCCTGCCAACAGGGCTATACAGCTCTGCAGCTGGGCCTGCAGCCTAAGCATGTTGGAGGGTGGGGAGTGGGGGGTGGCGGGGGGGGAGGGGGAAGGTGCTTGCTGTGGGCCAGGAACCCGGAGGGAGAGAGGGGTGCAGCAGCCTTAGCAAATCTGCCAGTAGTTCTGGAGCTCCTATAATAATTTAGGGACATCACAGAAGCCCACAGTACTCACCCAGACCTGGGAACAGGAAAACCAGGGCCCCTGCAGCTAAGGAGCCCGAGTGGTTACCTGAGCCCAGAGACCCAGGCGTGAACTCAGCAAAGGTGATTCAAGGGAGTCCAGTAGGTAGCCTTAGGGCCCCAGGTATGGTGGGGGACAGGAGGAGGGTAGGTAATTGGTGCTGGGTTTCATGTTTGTGTGGGGTGGGGTCTAGGTGGTAAGGTGTACTGAGGCTGTTTAAATGTTTCCTGGCTCCATCTATGTGAGTCCCTGGACTGGGGAGGACAGAGCTTGCAGCTGTGGCAGTCGGGCGACTCAGTTATGAGGTGCTGAGGAGCGCAGAGGGGAAGGGAATTTGGTGAGTGTGGGCGTGTCAGCAACCTCCACCTCGTACCCCAGAAGTCTTCTGTGGTTCTCACTCAGCAGTCCCCACTTTCCTCTTACGGCCCAGATCACTTGTCTCCTGTTACTCAGGTCTCAGACTTGCCTCCATCTCTAGCCCACTCTCCCCAAGCTAGTGATTGGATTGAAAGCAGGACATCATCCCTGTACCCCAAACAGCAACACAGAACTGGCCACCGAGAAGGTGTCAGTAATAGTTTAGTGAGTAAAAGAACGAAAGAGGCTGGGGGCTCAGACCTCAGTGGTCACAGACGCACAAGAAGATGGCAAATGACAGGTGAGACAGAGGTAACAACAGAGGGAATGGACTCAGGAGTGAGAACATGGCCACCGTGACCCCATCCTCTGAGCCTGCCCCCAGCAGAGAAACCTGTAGGGAAAGCCAGCTCCTCAGGACAGAGCCCCTGAGGCTCTCTCGGAGCTTGTGCACCCGCCCTGCTCCATGGCGGTGGTGTTCCATGTGGCTCCGTCTGTGCAGATAACGTGTTTTGACTCCCTACCTTGTACCACGCTCCATAGGATGGCAGCTCTGTGCCCTCAAATAGAAAAAATGGGGTGTGTATCCCTAAAAAGAAAGGCTGTTCAAAGTAACCTGTGCTCGGAACAGAGCTGTAGAGAGAAGGTTCTAAAAGTTCAGGGGGGCAAAGGGTTAATTTCACTTGGAAGCATAAGGAAATCTTCATGGGGATGGGAAACAGGGGCGACAAAGTCTGCAAATGCAACCCAAGTGCGTCGTTTGCCCCCCCCCACACCCCCAGTACACACTCATTTTGGTGTCCGTGGCAGATTTTGCTACCTGATCCCTTCGCTCCTTCACTGGGCCCAGGTGCGTCCACAGAATCCTTATCTACATAGCAACACAGCCAGGTGACCGGAGCAGGCACAGCAGAGGTAACACACCTTTGCCACACCTTGTGTACAAGTGAGACTTGCAGGGGCAGGAGACGAGAGGAACAGGGTGAGGAGAGGCACAGTGGCCTGAAAACTCTGAAGACGTCTGACAAAAGCGAGTGGGCTGCTTAGATTTGTGCGTGCGGTTAATGAATGGGGGACAGTGGATACTGTGGCTGGGAAAGTAGGTTGAGGCAGCATCTGGATTAGGATCTCGCCAGGCTAAGGAATGTGTGCGGGAGCCTGCAGAGGAAGGGGCGGCCGAGCTGTGCTCAGGAAGGCATTCTGGTAGCAGCGGGCAGGGTGGCCCCGGGGTGGGGAGAAGCTGGAGGCGGGTAGGCCAGCCAGACGACTGTCCCAGAAAACCAGTGACAGAGACTCCTCTGAGCTGCTGCAGCATTTGGTAATAACATCTGTTCAACACTCATCCCACTGTCTCTCTTGGAGTTGTCTCTTGACAGCCGGATGGTCCCATAAGCCTGTGGGTTCCTTGACAGCAGTAACTGTTTGCTGCCTCTCTGGGGCCCCAGGCCTGACGTGGTTCTTGGCAGCTGCTCATTATATATTTGTGAAGTTACTGAATAGGGCAGTGAAAGAAGGACAAGGAGCACACAGAGACGGGCACATCTTTCTGGGACAACATCCCGTTTAGCAAGTGCAGTTCCTAAGGACTGGCATCGACGCAGCTGTCTTTTGGTGTGGGCAGACGGTGCAGGCAGGGGAAGAGCCACAAAAAGCTGGGAATTGCCTTGATTCTGTGTGTGTGTATTAGAAAGGGGTTTACAAGAGTTCTTGTCCTTTAAGAGAGAGAGAGGCAGCCCTAGCTGGCATGGCTCAGTGGATTGAGCGCCGGCCTGAGAACTGAAAGGTCACCAGTTTGCTTCTCAGTCCGGGCACATGCCTGGGTTGCTGGCCAGTCCCCTGGTTCCCTGCTCGGGGCATGAGAGAGACAACTGATTGATGTTTTTCTCCCTCTCTTTCTCCCTCCCTTCCCCTCGCTCTAAAAAAGAGCCCTGCCTGATGTGGCAGAGTGGATTGAGTGCCAGCCTGCAAACCAAATGTTGCTGGTTTGAGTCCCAGTCAGGCCACATGCCTGGGTTGCAGGTCAGGTCCCTGGTTGGAGGCATGAGAGAGGCAACCGATCGATATACCTCTCGCACATCAATGTTTCTCTCCCTCTGTTTCTTCCTTCATTCCCCTCTCTGTATAAATAAGTTTTAAAAAAATCTTTTAAAAAAGGAGACAGAGAAAGAGAGAGAAAAGGACAGGGAGACAGGAGACCTCATGATATGTACTGTCCTAAGGTACCTTAGGAGATATATGAAAACTCTTTTTGCTTGCAAATGACCTTAGGAAAAATGGAAGCAAGAGTTCTAACAACGGGAGCTCTTTCTGTCTCGAATGCCTGCTTTCTCCACAGGCTGGAAACACAGCTGCCGGCAGTCTGGGTTGCACCTGAGAGAGATACTTCAGGTTTCCTTTCTTATTTCCCAATTTCAGAGATCCCGGTAAAGGACTCTGATTGGCTCTGCTGCGTTAGAAGCCTGCCCCTGGTGTAAGACTAAATGCAGTGGCTAAGGAAGCAGAGTCACGTAAGAGGGAAAATCTTCCCCCGAAACCTTATAGTTGAAGAAGAAAAGGAGTAGTTCCCAGAGGCAGAGCCGGCAGTAATAATCCAGACTGAGTCCTGTGCGCAAATTAACTCTTCCGCACAACGACCCCTTCCTATTTTGTTATGTTGCCTATTCACTACAGAAGGAAAGAAAGTGAGGGGCAGGGCAGTGAGGAAGGAGCCTCGACAATTTCTCCTGGGAAGATCCAAGGGCTGAGGAGCCTGTGGGAAGTGACTGGTCCAATGTCGTGTGGAACTGGACTAAGAAATGCCACCGCCCATTTTAATCTCACTGGAGATATCCGCAGAGCGACACGTCATTTCAGCCTCTTTTTTCCCTATCTTCATTTACTTAAAGTAGATTTTGATATAGCCAAGAAAAGCAAATGAAAGAACAGTAAGTTCCCATATTCACCTATTAAAAATTAAAGCAGCAGTATAATAGCTGTGCTGGCAATGGTGGGGAAAAGGTTTACTTCTAAATGGCTGGTGACAGAATACAGTGGTCCGACCAGTAAAAAACAAGAGCCGTAAAAGACATCAAAAGCTATAAAAGCCATCTTTAACTTTGACCTAGTAATCTTACTCTTTAGAAACAGTTCATGGAATCACAAAATAAAACCCAGAAGTGCCATGTGCAAGAGATACACCTAAAATTGTGTTCCTCAGAATGATTACAGTAAAAGAGTAGAAAGAAATAGAAA
>PVJI01022503.1:0-25159 GCA_004026765.1 Micronycteris hirsuta | reverse complement strand
GGTCAAAGAGAAAGTCTAAAGGAAGTTTTAAAATATTTTAAACTAAATAAAGATGAAAATACAGCATACTAAACATTTTGGAATACAGCTGAAGCGATGTTTAAAGGGAAGTAACTTAAATGTTCATAGAAAGATACAAAATCTGTAACCTTACATTCCACCTTAAGATACTTGAGAAAGAAGACAAAACCAATTTCTTTTTTAAAAAAGGAGAAATTGAAACAAAAACAACAAAGAAATTCAATGAAACCAAAGACTGGATCTTGAAAAATATAAGTAAAATTGATCAACCTCTGTCCAGCTAGTGAGGGACAGAGAGAGGACATGAATGACTAATATTAGGAATGGACGTGGGGATATCCTATCCTTCCCATGGAAATCAAATGGAAAATAAAGAAATACTATAAATAACACTATGCCAATAAATTTTACAACTTACATAAAATGGACCAGTTATTTGAAAAACACAAACTACCAAGACTCACATTAGAAGAAATAACTAATATTAAATAGTTCTATATCTAAAGAAATTGACTTGATAGTTAAAATCTACCAAAACAAATCTGAATATCCAAATAATTTCACTAGCAAATTATACAAATATTTAGAATATAATATGAATTCTTCAAGTCTCCTCCAGAAAATATAAGAAAAACAAACACTTCAGAATTCATCTATGAGGCCAATAATTCCATTGTACAAAACCAAAGACCTTATAAGAAAAGAAAATATCAAATATAACAATATATAAAAAGAATAATACATCACAGATAAAGATAATATATCATCAAGTGGGATTCACTCCAAGAATACATCCTGTTCAGCATTGAAAAATCAATATATGTAATTTGTTATATTAGACCAAGAAAAAACAAATGATCACATCAATAGGTGCAAAAATATTGATAAAATATTGTAAAATTCTACATCCCCTCATAATAAAAACTCCCAGTAAACTACAAATAGAAGAAAACTTCCTTTGATTAATAAAGGGCATCGCAACAAAACATATCATAGATCTATGATTCACCTGGAGTTAATTTTTATTTAAAATCTAAAATATGTGTTAAATTTATTTTTGATTTTTGCATATGCAGATATCCAATTGTTCTAACACCATTTGTTTAAAAGTCAACCATTTCTTTATTGAATGGTCTCTGCAATTTTGATAAAAATAAGTTGACCCTAGGCCACGGCCAGGTAGGTCAGTTGGTTAGAACATTGTCCAGATACACAAAGGTTGCAGGTTCGATCCCCTGTCAGAGCATGTATAAGAATCAACCAGTGAATGCATAAAGAAGTGAAACAACAAGTAGATGTTTCTCTCTCCCCTTCTTCCTCTCTCTTTCTAAAGTCAGAAAGAAAGAAAGAAAGAAAGAAAGAAAGAAAGAAAGAAAGAAAGAAAGAAAGAAAGAAAGAAAGAAAAAACAGAAAGAAAAAGAATTGACCATATAATTGTGGGACTATTTCTGGCCTGTATAAGTTGTTCCATTAATCTATGAATTATATCCTCTTGTCAATGCCATACTGTCTTAGTTATTAAAACATGATTAATCTTGACAAGTAACTTAAGTTCGCCAACTTCATACTTTTTTTTTCAGAATTGTTATGTTTACTCTCACTTTTTTCCTATTACATATACATTTCAGAATCATCTTGTCAATATCTACAAAAATATTTTTGGGATTTTCATTGAGATTTAATTAAATATATAGTTCAAATTGGAAAAATGGCATCTTAATTTTCATCTTTCATTTCATGAACACAGACTCTTTCTCATTCTGTAGCATATGTAGTAGAAATTTGATTTCTCCTATCAGTGTTTCACAGTATTAGCAACCTTTGTTTGTACTAATCGACCATGCAACAACCCAAATGCTTATGAATAGGTGAATAAGTAAACAGATTTTAGTTTCTATGCCATGGAATACTAGTCATCAGCAAAAAGAATAAACTATTGATACATATGACAATAAATATGAATTTTAAAATAAGTATGCTAAATGAAAGAAGTCATTCAAAAATAGTATGTTTTATATGGTTTTTTAAATTTAGATTTCTAGAAAGTGTAAGCCAATCTATAGTGGCGAACTGATGGTTGCCAGTGCATGGTGTTTGGGTGGACAGCGAGGAACAGAACGGAGCATTTACAAAGGCGCCCAGGTAAACTGTCAGGGGCAGTGAACACGTTCACTCTCTTGCTCTGGCGGTAATTATAAGGGTGCACACAGGCACTGATCAAACTGTGGAATGTAAACACTTGCAGTTTATTCTATGGCCATGATAACTCAATGAATTTTGTTCACTTTAGTATTGCTAAACTTCCTTCTGGATATGTGACAATATACTAATAAGTACTGCGTCAGTTGCCCCATATTTCCCCCCAAAAAAGGAATGTGACAACCTCATGCAGATATCAATACCTGGAACTCTCATAACTCCATCAGGACCAGTTCTCACTCTGACGTCTTTCTTTCCTAAATATATTAGACTAACAAAGTAACCACATAATCACACATTTATAATTAAACACTCATCTAAGTTAAAAGGATATTTTCCCTTGGAAGTCATGAATTGTAATAATATATTGCATTAGGCAATCACAACTTTGAAGAATGGATGGTGTCCACTCAGAGTGGTCACTTTGGATATTATAATGGCAGTGTCACATTCATCACAGCATATAACAGACATGACATTTAAGTACAATGGAAAGGTCATTAATGTAGAAAGCTTTTAAAACTGTCATCATATCCATTACAGTTGATGCCAGTATTTTACATAAAAATTGCCTGCTGTGAGGATCAGCTATCTGAGACCAGATCTTTGAAGAAAATCAGATCAGATTCATGATTTCTAGGTGACATAGCTGTTAAAAGGGCAGACACAAATATATATGAATAGGAGCTTGATACATTAAAATCAGAAATGTCAAGAGAAAAAATTTTTTAAGAAATAGATCCTTCGGTTAGAAGCTGAAAAAAAAAATGGAGCCCTGTTTTTCAAAATAGATCTGAGGATTATTATTTTTTGCCTGTCATGGAAAAATATTCATCAACCTGTTCATATACTGTGGGCTCAGCCAAGTAATTCAATTCAAGTAAACTCACCTTTGTTCTCTTCTTTCTTAAATCTTGACATAGAAAATGTTACTAGAAATTTGTTTAAACTCAGTCTCTCAGTAGTAGGCTTCAAAATCAACATTAAGTTTTTCTTTCAATATTCTGATATTGACTAAGTCATTTACTCTGATAAAGACCCAATATCAACAGATTAGTGCACCGTGCACTTCAGTCTGTGATAATAAGGATGCCATCAGGAGGACTTATGTTCAATGCTAAAGTGTATGCATCTATTTCCTCTGAGGTTACTACATTTCATATACTTACAAAAGGATGGACATTCTATTGAAAGAAGAAAGTTTTGTCCAATGGGCTATCATGATAGGATTTTAACAAATTTATGAAAGGGCTGTGAAACAATCTGGTAATTATTGGGTCTTCCTATCACCTACTTGAAACTCCGTTCATACCTATTTTATGATCAGCATTACTTACCAGGATGGAGACACAATCCTTTGAAGAGCACAAAGATCATCACTTAGGATAATGTGTGAGGAAGGAATTATAATAAAATTGCAAAGAAGAGTGCTAAGAAAGCATTCTTTCCTTGAAGAGCAATGAGGCTGGATTTAAGAAGATCCAAAAATGATCCAAAGACATTCCTTCTTACCCTAGTATCTTATTCTTTACTAAGGATGCTGATGGGGTGACTCAGAGTGGCCCCTCTATTTTCTATGCACATAGTACCTACAACCCCTGCACCTTTCTCTAATCCTGAGGTCATTTATGTTGTATATGTGGACATACATGCAATCACATGAAAGTCTGTTTTTATACAACATAGTCATTCAAGGCACACGGAGCATCAAAGAGCAAGAGCAAGAAAAAGATCATAGGTAGATTTTTTCTTTTTTCTACTTCACTCCATGTTCAGAATATTTCAAATGAGCCTGTATTCGTTTTTCAAAGAGGAAAAGTTAAAATAAACTTGAAAATAGTAACTCACAGTAAACATATAGAACTAAATCTGGCAAAGTAGCTAATTAAAGGGAAATTTTTAAGCAGACATTATACATCTTCCATATGACAATTTGAAAACATAATTGAGCAAAATAAGAGGAACGACCTGCCATCTGACTGATTGATGCAGTCTTCCAGTAAAACATCTTCAATTTTGGTTGTTGTTTCATAATTTATTATTTAATGTAAATAAGAGCCTTTTTACTTCACATCCCTTTGAAAGATGATGAAAACCTTTATCTCAGCTGGTAACATTGTTGCAGAGTATCTGTTTTGCTTCTGCGGTTCCTCTTGGGAAGAGCCACGTGGGCCAGCTGGTGTTAGTCCCAGATACTGCACCGAAACGAGAGCAGAGTCCTCCTGATAGGTCTAGTTTGTGATACCATTTGTTTTAATTCTGATTTCTGCTCTGTAAACTGTTTTAAGTATATGCTGCTTTGGAAATATGCCATCCAAACCATTTTTAAATTGACATTTTAGGTTAGGAAATTGCTGTGGACCATTTATTAATAATTTCTGATCTTATTAGGATTACACAGTCCTTAGACTCATGTGGTCATTAATGGTCCCAAATAAATTATGAGCCATCATTATTTTTATTCTGATCATGAAATAGGATGTAACTTTTGTTTTATATTAATTAATGTTTAGTTCATAACATGAACAGTTTGATTTTTCACACGTGCATGTGTGTGCTTGTATCTTCTGGAATAAGGGGTTATACACAATTGTATGAGTTTATTTCCTTTTAATTCTCATGTTATTATTCCTTAATGACCATTTAAACTATAATCTCTAATGGATTAACTGTTATCAAAACTTCAAATGATGCCCACATTTATTAAGAATGAAGTTTCCTTTGATTTGTTCAATAGAAATACTTTCTTAAAATGTAACAAAAAATACAAATCCTGTCTTTTACATTCAGCTAAAATTTGTATTAGCTCTTAGCCATTTGCAAATGTATGCTACGAAAGCTGAAAATACTTCCAATTTTAAAAAAAGGAAAGAAAGAACACACCTGTTTTGGGCCCAATTATGAGGTGCAGGGAACTATCATTCCTAATCACTAATAGCTACAGAATTCTCATTTAAGTCAAATCAACTACACTTTAAAAATAAACTTAGAATTTAAATGTTACAATCATTTATAGTTCATTCTGCTTCTGCACACAAAAATGAGGCTCAATTCAGAAGCGAGTCTAGAGTAGGACATGAGCTTTGCAATCTCACTAGGTGGCTGTAACGCAGATGACATCGAATTTTGAAAAACTGAATGAAAGGCATTTTTTTCCTTATGCACATTCTGTAAATTAATCTTTTTTTTAAGATTTTATTTTTATTTATTTTTAGAGAGAGGGGAGGGGAGGGAGACAGAGAGGGAGAGAAACAGCAATGTATGGTTGCCTCTCACATGGCCCTCATGGGGACCTGGCCCGCAACCCAGGCATGTGCCCTGACTGGGAATCGAACCGGGACCCTCTGGTTCCCAGCCCACACTCAATCCACTGAGCTACACCAACCAGGGTCATTCTGTAAATTAATCTTAATCTTGATCACTTCCTTTACCGCTACTATAAGGAAACAACTTGTAATAATTCTAAGCATATTTTAATGTTACCATTTCAATATTCTAGAAAACTGTAATATGAAATCAAATTTAAGAAATTTCCAGACATAAAATAAATACTTTTCATGTGTAAGAATAAGTATAATTAGATCTCAATGACTGAAACAATGAATACACACTACTCACATGTTAGTAGAATCAATGACCCAAAGAACCCCAGTGATAATTTCTCAGGTGAAATGACTGAGGTTAAAAGACTCTCAGACCTCAGGAACCATCAGTATTCTCCTGAGAAAGACTAACGTCCTCCGGTATCAATCATTACTTTGTAGACATATTGCAGTTCCCCCAACATTGACAGTTGTCATGTTCATTTGGAAGGAGAGAGCACTTCAGTCATTACTTCATGACACAGATAATTAAAATACACATATTATAATTACGTCTTTCTTCAAAAAGGCACTTAACTATGCTTGAAACCATATGTGCTGTATAAGAATTTTAATCTAAAAAAACATTAAAACATACAATGGCCACTTCTTTTTGTAACTTGGTTTAGTTAACCGAGGCTGCTCCTTTAAGTTATTTTAAACATATTATTTGTTTTTGTTTTTATTCTAGTTATAATGAGATCACAAATAACACTGTAGATAATGATACATTTCCTACCTCTGCAAACCACCTGCTGCAACACATTCGCTCACAAAAGCACAAAGTGCAGGACTGATTTACAGGAACTATGACAACATAGCTGGCAGCGTTCAGCGTTCCCTGAAGATGCTATGTGCACCTAATAATTTATAATCAATCGAGTGTATCTTAAATTAAAACATGGGTTGCATCGATAACAAAAACATAAGTTTCCATGTTATTTTCTTTTCAGTTTGCATGGTCTCATTTTCTGAAAATTTCCATGTAAGTAGTGATACTTTTGAGTCCACAAAGAAAGGAATGGAATTCTCAGGTCTTTTGGGAATCAAGATGATCATAGGAAACCTCACTAATCCTTGATTAGGGTGGGTAAACAAAAATCCCACTGTCTTATTCCTGATGTATAGATCTGGGAGGGAGTAGCTTAGCATATATAATTTATTATCCAGCTTTTGTTCTAATAGTAAAGAAATAGTCAAACACAGACTTTGGAATTGGCAGAAATGTATTTGAGTTCTGGCTTTGCCACTAAATGAAGTGTGTGACTTTGGACAAGTCACTAACATCTTTAGATTACAGCACTATTTCCCACTACAATAGGGATAAAAAAATATTAAATTCTTATAATATAGATCTTGGCTTCTGTAATTAATGGTGGCTAAAATCTGGAAACGGCTCAAGTGCCCATCAGTAGATGAGTGGATAAAAAAGCTGTGGTACATTTATACAATGGAATACTAGGCAGCAGTAAAAACAAAGGAAATCTTACCTTTTGCTACTGCATGGAGAGACCTGGGGAGTATTATGCTAAGTGAAATCAGCCAGGAAGTGAAAGATGTACATATACCACATGATCTTACTTCTATGTGGAATCTAATTAACAAAATAAACTGACCAACAAAATAGAAACAGAGGCATGGATACATGGGACAGACAGACAGCTGGGGCAGGGTAGGGGGCAGGGAGTACTGGTTGTAAGAAGGTGAAGGGACTAGCCAAAGAACATTTATGTGTGACCCATGGACACCGACAACAGTGCGGTGATGGCCCAAGGGAGGGGGCAGATAGAGCTGGGCGGAGGTGGGCAAAGGGGGAAAATGTGCAGACAACTGTAATAGTGTAAACAAAAAAAAAATCATAATACATAGGATACATATGATACATTGATACATATGATACATTGATGAAACAATACATGCAAAGAAATTAATAGCTGACACAACAATCAATAAGTTGTACTATTATTATTTCTTCTGAAAGTCAGAATTTTTGTCAGCTTCATGACAACAAAAATCATTGGTGAGTTTTCACAATGTATAGAGTAGCATAACTATAAAAAGTAGAACATTTCATCATCCCTAAAAAGTTCTCACATTCAGTCAAAGACATTTAAGACTTGAAGAAAAGTTTGTGGCATCTACTGATAGTTCAATTCCCTTATATTATAGATGAAGAAACCAAGGTCCTGTGAGGTGCAAACAATTACCTATGCTCACTTACTTTAGCACTGTTAAAGTCGTTTAAATATTTCACATCTCCTTCCTCTGGACTCAGCTCCCGTCTGCTTTATACACTGGTGCCAGGGAACCGTGAGGTTCCAGGGAAGGCCCCTTCCTGTAAAAAGCAGTCCAAAGAAAGGCAGTCACACAGAGGACCAGGACCGGTGAACAACATACCGTGTCCTCATTTGGAATGCAAACACTAGAAAGATTGCCTGCTCTTCTAGTCTGGAAGCGCCGAAACATTTTTCTTTATTTTTGGAGTCCACAATTGCATTAGTGTATGCCAAGGATAACTAATATGTCCATCAGGCAAACAAACTATGAGATTCGTGGGTGGGGTGAATGTGCTATAGGAAAAGAACATTGTATTGGAAAAGCAGGAAAGACGCCACCCATCATAGACACACAAATCATAATTTTTTTCTAAAATTCTTTGTTGTTCTTAGAATCTGATGATTCTTTGTTGGGAGAAATGTTGCCTTATCTGATGCCAAGACATGGTCACCTTGTATCCTAGCCCCGATGGGGCTCTTTAAGTGTTATAGAGTGTGTTGGTTAGGATTGCAGAATTCCAACATGCTGGTCATTCCAAGATAAAAGGGCCTCACACTTCCTACCATCTTCCCTTCATCAAAAGCCTGGGTGAAAGACATGATATCTACACATGGTAGATAAAATAGTGGCTTTATCTGCATCCTTTAAAATAATTTTGAAAAACTACACATTATCTTGTATATTTTAAGTTGACTTCCAAATTTGTCCATACTTTTAATGATAAGTCATTTCAAAATGGTATGAGTTGGTGTTTTTAAAAGTATTAACATTTTAAAACAAAATATTGGACAACTATTTCAAATGTTTCCAATGAAATCTGATTATCATTGGGATTTGATGCCCACCATCTTCCATTAAAGGAAAAAATAACGAGTTATTCTTAAAAAATTTGTCATAATTTTTTATCTTGTTTTATATTTCCATTCCATCTTCCCATAAATCTTGTCCTTATAAGATAAATTTAATGTATGAAAATATTTCCTAGGTAATCCTATAATACTCCATTGCAGCAAATACATAAAAGAAAATTTTTTGTTTGTAATTTTCTATGACCATCTAAGATAACCAAGGTAGAATAAATTTGTTACAAATCTTAATAAATAATCATTAAGGACAGTAAGTAAAATGTTATTAGGAATGCATTTCTTAATGAAATAGATGATGAATACTCTTGTTTCAATTACTTTGTGTACTTGCTTTTAAAATGAAACAAGATTCAGGATCAATTTTATTCCTGTTTTTTATAAACATATTTATTTGTATAACGTATTCTCATATAAATAGATGGGAATGAAAAGAGTTTTGTTATGGCAATAAAACTCAATTCATTTAACTCCTTTGAAGTTATAAGACAAAATAATATATTGATCTCTCATTAAAAATATCTGTAATGATGTAATTACTAAATTAGTTCTTCATTCAATTTTATTGAAAGCAAAGAATTAGAAACCATCCAATTGGCAAAAGAAATTAGTTCCCCATCATTGATATCATTTAAATTATTCCTTTGATTGGGCCTTCATCTGGAGGTAATGCGCCACATAAAGATCCCCTTTGTATGAAGTCTATGACTTTCTTTTGCAAAGTGGAAAGAAAAGCAATTGCAAAAGAGGAATTAAAAAAAGAGGGATGACAGGAATCTTCTAGTATAATGCATTGGTCACTAGTAAATCGTCAGGCACATCAAATCTAGGAAACTACATGCATGGCAGTTAAAGACTTAATCATGGGTTTTCTTAAAACTCTTCCTGCCTGAGTGCCTGGTGGGAAGTCTTAATGGACCCCCAGGGGAAATCATATTCCAGCATGGATGCCACGATCTAGCTATGTAGCTGGGGAGGCTAAAATTTGGTCTCATGAAAATTACTATCCTTTAGGAAACTGGTAGTTTATCTGGTTTAATGTTAAATTATTATGTACAACTTTCAAAGATTGTCATATAAGAAAGAGTTTACTATAAGATATATTTCATTTATAGAGTGGATGTTTTTCTCGGCCCTAATACTACATCTCTACACGATAGCAAACAGCTCTTGGTCTCTGATTGCAACAGCTACCAGAACTGCGGACAGGACTCATGACGACGAGAGTAACCAGAATTGGAATGGCAACAGTAGAGACCTCATTGCATTGCTTCTACTTTCCACCAAATTTGAAAGAAAACAATTCTGCAACATTTGTCTAATTTACATGGGTGTCAAGTTGGGAAGAAATAGTTTTGGGCACTATCCTTCCTTAAAGACATATCATAATTTCTTGTTTAAAAATTATGTGAGTTTGAGACTCATAAACCCAGGGTAGAAACTTGAGCTCATTATGGAATACCTAATCAATGAGTTCTCAAATTCCAAGATCTCGATTGTGATGCATTAAAAAAAACTACTAGATAGACCAGATTAAAAGTCCATTCACACTGACAGGCTTTGGGCCATGCTAATTTGAGTCATCCGTTATTTAGTTTTTAGTGCACTAATACATAGCTGAGTGAGTAGTAGTAGTAGTATTTTTTTTTTTGCTTTTTAAAGTATATTGTATTGATTATGCTATTACAGGTGTCCCAATTTTTCTCCCTTTGACCCTTCCCTACCCGGTAGCCCCTTCCTTCCAGCAATACCCCCTTAAGTCATGTCCATGGTTTGTGCATATATGTTCTTTGGCTTCTCCATTTCCTATACTACTCTTAATGTCCCCCTGTCTATTTTGTACCTACAAAATTATGCTTCTTATTCCCTGTACCTTTTCTCCCATTTTCCCCCTTCCCCCTCACAGCTGATAACACTCCAAATGATCTCCATCTCTGTGATTCTGTTCTTGTTTTAGTTGTTTGCTTAGTTTGTTTTTGTCTTTTTTTAAGGTTCAGTTATTGATAGCTGTGAGTTTGTTGTCATTTTATTTTTATTTTTAATGTCATTTTAATATTCAGACTTCTGATCTTCTTCTTTTTCTTAAATAAGTCCCTTTAATATTTTATGTAATAATGGCTTAGTGGTGGTGTATTCCTTCAGCTTTACCTAGTCTGGGAAGCATTTTATCTGCTCTTCAATTCTAAACGATAGTTTTGCTGGATAGAGTAATCTTGGTTGTATCTTCTTGCTCTTCGTTACTTTGAATACTTCTTTCCAGTCCCTTCTTGCCTGAAAAGTTTCTTTTGCGAAATCATCTGATAGTCTTATGGGAACTCCTTTGTAAGTAACTCTCTGCTTTTCTCTTGCTGCTTTTAAGATTCTCTCCTTATCTTTAACCTTTGTTATTTTAATGATGATGTGTCTTGGTGTGATCCTCTTGGGTCCAATTTGTTTGGGTCTCTCTGTGCTTTCTGAACTTATATGTCTATTTCCTTTGCCAAATTAGGGAAGTTTTCTTTCTTTATCTTTTCAAAAAAAGTTTTCAATTTCTTGCTCTTCCTCTTCTCCTTCTGGCATCCCTATGATTTGGATGTTTGCACTTTTGGAGATATCCTAGAGTCTTCCTATACTCTCCTCATTTTTTGAATTCTTATTTCTTCATTCCGTTCTGGTTAAATCTTTATTTCTTCCTTATGTTCCAAATCATTGATTTGAATCCCAGCTTATTTGCCTTCACTATTGGTTCCCTGTGAATTTTTAAAAAAAATTCACTTAGTGTAACCTTCATTTCTTCCTTTAATTTTTTACCAGTAAGTTCTCTGAGCACCCTGATCACCAGTGTTTTGAACTCTACATCTCATAGGTTGGCTATCTCCATTTTGCTTAGTTCTTTTTCCATTTTTTTTTCTGTTATTTCATTTAGGCCGTATTTCTTTGTTTCTTCAATTCAGCAGTCTCCCTGTGTTTGTTTCTGTGTATTAGGTAGAGCTGCTTTGACTCCCTTAGTGCACTATTAAGTTGTACGGGATGGAGCCTTATGTATTTGCCAGCGTGGGGCAACCTGCTTTACCACTTTGTGGATCTGTTTTGGGGGTAGGGGTCAGAGAGGGGACAATGCTACTGCCTGGCTCCTGGAAGTTTGCCTGGCACTTGCCCTATTTCCAGTCACCTCACCCACTTTCCATCCAGACTTCCCCGAGAAACAGGCAGTTTCTTCCACCACCCTGATATCCACTGGTTTTTACAGCCAGAAGCTGTGTGACTGTATCTTCCCAGTGCTGGAACCCTGGGCTGCAAGGTCTGGCCTGGGTCTGAAATCACTCACTTGGAAGGTATTCCTCTTGATTTTTATCTAACACATGGGACCGTCCCTCTGACTGCCACTGGTGCTTCCTCTCCACACCACACTGCATCCATATCTCTCTGTCTCCACATCTCCTACCCATTTGGATGAATGTGGCTTCTACACAATTTGATTTTCTGGGAGTTCTGGGTGTTTTTGTTTTGAAGTTAGTTGTGATTCTTCTTGTGGTTGTGTGAGGAGACGAAGCATGCCTACCTATGCCTCCATCTTGACTGGAAGTCAATAGAATCAATAGTAATAGTCTTAATTAGAAAACAACACTTATCACATTTATTATGGTTCTAGTTGTACCTCTAAAATGAAAGACATTCTGTGAATGTAACTTCATGGGGAGGGGGACTTAGAATTAGATTATTTTAAGAAAGTTAAAAATATTTCACTTAAACATACTTGTGAATCTTAAGAATATTTTCTTTTACTGATACATACCACTGAATGATAAACCATTAGAGACGTAAGTTCAAACAAACAGAGGATTGCAATAAACAATAAAAGTACGAATGTGATGTTTTAATGAGTTGGCTTATAACATATTTTACACTCTAATGACCTGCTTATTTCTTAAGTTCTGTCAGGCATATTATATAAGAGAATGCCTTGAAATTATAGGAAGCTTGATAAAATGTATGATCTCAGATCTACTGTGAAAAAAGTTTCACATATGTGTATGTAAAAATATTGGGGGAAACATACTTATAAAATGTTAGTCACTATCAGAAAATATAGATATCTTTAATTTTCTCTGTGATTTTCTATATTTTGCCAATGTACTATGCATAAATATTTTAATGTCATGGCATAGAAATGGATAAATAAAAAAATATGACAAGATTCTGACAGTCCGTAGGAGACAAAGACTTGGAATTGAATAATACCTAAGATCCAACTATAGCATTTATAGCTACATATCCTTACAGGGTAATGCTCTGCAATAATGTCATACTGTAGTACTAGAAAGATACTGTGTAAGGTGGGTGCGCTGTGTGTCCCTTCAGGACATTCAGTGTGGGCTTCACTTTCATGGTGGGCTTCATGGTTATTGAATAGTTTTAGGATCAAGCAACCCATGCCTAACTTGTCTGTCTCCCCGTCTCTAGTCTCCCTCATATTGATTTGGGTGTTCTTTCTCTAGGACAGGCAACACATGCAATTATCCCAATAAACAAGGAAGTAATTAACTGGGTGAGAAATATGCCCAGAGTCCATTTTTATCCCAAATAGTTAATTAGTTAAGAGTGACTAGAGAGAAGATAAGCATGCTTTCTAATAAGGTAAAACAGACCATAACAACAACAGGTGGGGCAACCTCCTTTTAACAAAATAAGAATAAACACACTTAAATAAAGTCACGCAGGATACTGCAGCTTGGATAATACAAAGGATAACTCTAGAAAGACAAACTCTGGGAACACCGACCAACTCCTCTAAGCCTGAGGCATGAAGGAGGGTCCTGACCTTAATTGCTGTCCCAGGTAACAGATATTATACTGTTAAATAAATTCTCTCCAGAGATAAAACATGACAAATATAAAGAAAAAGGTCAGGTGGTCACGTCTTGTATAAAAATGTGAAAAATCAAGTGTTCAATAGCATGTTTAGGAGAATAAATTTTCTAATTTATTTTCTGAAATCTTATATCCATTTATTCATTTGTTCATTCATCCACTTATCAAACATGCAGCCAGGTTTTGGGGGCCAGAAATTATATAATGTATAGGGTCCTCTATAATAAAAAAGGATATAAAATTAGAACTACCATCCCATGCAAGTGAGAGGCCCTAAAGCTTTAGCTTCATCAACTTCACAGAAACCTACCTCTGCAACTGGGTGTCAAGATCTTGTGCTGCAGCTTCCTCAATCCGAGATCCAATCCCCCCACCCTCCCAGGTAGCGGTGGCCTGTGTAACTGATTCCATCTGGCACATAAGAGACACGCAACTCTCATCAATCTGTCTTTTTTTCTGTGCTTTGTCAATTAGCTCACCTGGACACATCACTGCAATCATCTGCCACAGCAGTCACCTGTGTGACGTGTTAGAGAGGTTAGACTCACTCAGAATAAGGTTACCAGATAAAATACAGGACACCAAGTGAATTTGAATTTAAGATAAACAACTAATACTTTTTCAGTGCAAGCATGCCCCCTGCAATATTTAGGCATCCTGAATTTCATTTGTTTGTTTATGCTCATTCTTGCAACTAACTCAAAAAAGCATTGTGTTTATTTCTTGACTCAGGTGCTTAACTGGTTATGTTACATGGCCTTAAGCAAGTTATTTAACCTGAGACTCTGTCTTCTCTTCTGTAAAATGGGTATAGACGATGTTCCTTACATCACCCTGTGACAATTATATAAAACAATACATGTATGCAGAGTCCTTTGCACAGCGCCTGGCGCTGGGTGGGCTCATCTTAAATGGTAGCTAGCGGTGCTGTCAGAGAGCAGGTCTCTGAATTAGACTTCGATAGTTTACACAGATCACAACAGGCCCACGCTTCTCTCCTTTTTTTCTTTTTCTCCCAGTAAAGTACCTGACTTCTCAGAAACCTGGACAAATGCTAGAATGCCCAAGTGAGTTTAAACAACATAGCAACCCTCTGGGAAGGAATATAGGAGTGCATCTGGCCTTAGGTAGTCTTTTCTGCTCAGTTAATTGGATTCACCAAACTCTCTCACAATGACAAAAAGCAAATGTTTGGTGTAAAAACCTTTCCTCAGACTAGTAGAGCACAACCATTACAAATAAACACTTTGATCAAACATTTCATTTCATAGATTGTGTTTGCCCACAGAGAAGCTTCTTCACTTACGTGCTCTGGTTTTCTCCTTCCCAAAATATTTGCTTGGCATTTTCTGCACAAAGGTTTAGGGCACCAGAAATAAAACATTTTTCTTTTCTTTTTTGCATCTTTTTTTGCTTTTACTATCAGTTGTCCAGACTCACTGTCATTATTTAATGATTTTTTTCTTAGCATTTTATTTCATTAAGGCCCATGGTATATGATAAGGAACATTTTACACTGAGCGGATGAAGCCTTTTACTATCTTCTCTGGTTAATTTCCTCACTTTCTAGCTTGAAGATCAGGATGTCTCTGTCTTCCTATGGTCAGTCCAACTTCTGTCACCTTTACTTGCCCTCTTCATGGTTTCATTATCTTGATTCTCTTATTACTCAGCAATATTATTTTCCGGATAAGGTTTTAGATCCGGAAGTACAAAGAGAAGTAAACTTCAGTCTTCTCTCTCAAGGTGCACAAAGACTAGAGAGGCAGAGACTAACAAAGGAGTGATGATTCCGCTGTATTATTAAAAATCTGTCACCGAAATCTGTCCCATATAATAAGGAAGTGCAGGGAAAAAAGTGCTTACTTGCGGAAGGGGATGGCATAAGGTCTGGAGAGATGGGGATAAATAAGGTGCCAATGAAGCCAAGTTAGAGAATAGACACAGGTTCGTGCCAAGCGCACAAATGGCAGTCACTTACCGAGTGGGAAGAGCATATGCAAGGACTCCTTGCCTGAAGTGGGTGACTCATCGGGGGAAGTAGAAATACTGTGGTAAAGCTGAAGCAGGGGGTTTGTATAAACTTGAAAAATATCTGTGCCTTGATTTTTAAGAGTTTCATGTCATTCTGAGGAGTTTAGTTTACCTTCTATAGGAAATTAGGAATTTAGGGCAGGATTTGTGTTTTAGAAAGATCAGTCTGGACTACAAGTTCCATGAAAGTTGAATTGGCAGAGAGAGAGAGGGACGTGGAGAACACATAAAAATAGTGAAATGCTCACTAAAATAGCAAAAAAAAGAGAAGATGAAGGTCTCAACCAAGGTAAAGGCCATGAGAATGCGAAAGAGAAAATGAATTTAAGTGTCACCTAGGAGGAAGAGTGAAAAACAATTAGAGAGAAGCTAGCCATGATTGATGCCTGAATTTCTGTCTCTGTGTGAGTCTTACAGAGAGATCAGACACACACCATGCAAACACATATAAAACACACTGAACATAAAATGCCCCTTAAAATATGCTGTGTGTGTGTACATTGCACCAGAAATTTCTAAGCAAATTGAACGATTAAATGTGTTTAACCATTTATGAATGTTATTAATATTTAATTTTTATGTTATTAATAGAACATGAGGCAAGAAGGCCACATGGCAATTTTCAGAAAATCTGTGATTAGTTACAGATTTTATATTCCACAAGAAAACACCCAAGGTATATTTACTTCTTAAGAATAAGCATATGTGAAATTTTAGTCTAGCCATTATGCTAAGTAAGAATACAATTTAATGCTTTCCCATTTCTTTTAATTATGGTATCATTAGTTTTGATTTTTAATTGTTTTATGAATTATTAAATATATGCAAAATTATATTTATAACATATCAAAGTGTAAAGAATAATAGTAAATGAAGATCCATATATTCCCCTACCCATGTGTTCCTTTAGAAAGTGTGGCCAATATTCTGAAGCTTCTGTGTGCCCCTCACTGATCTCGTCACCTTCTCTCCACACATCCTACTCTGAGGCAACTACACATTTGATTATTTAGAGTTAATTATTTCCCTACCTTTTTTCTAGTTTAATCAATACCCTCATATTTTTAATCAACCATTTTACATGTAAATTAAATCCTACTTATATATTCTTGGTGATTTTTATCTTTTGCCAAACAATATATTTTGAGGATTTGTCCATGTTGAGATATATATATATGTATATATATGTATATATATATATATATATATGGCTGTGCTATATTCATTTGACTCTTATGTAGAGTATTCATTATGAATACATCTATTCATAGATTGGTTTATTATAAACATTCACATTGCACTTTGAACATTATCGAGCATGTCTTTTTATGCATATAGTACATGAAAATAGTTAATCAGCTGTCTTTTGTTTATAATTTCCTATTTTATCTTCTTATATTCTTTTACTTTCAAAGATTTGAGAGTCCTTATATTTCAGGGATATCTCTTGCTAAATGTACTTATATAGTGATCCCGAGTCCATATAACCACAAACATACGAGGTCTGTCCTGAAGGTATCCAGCCACATACTATGAAAAACAGAGATATTTAGTCAAGAAGATACAAGATACAAGAAACGTTGCACATAGGACAATCATGCCTCATTCCCCTTCAGAGTAAGCACCTTGGGACCTCACACAGTTCTCCCAATCTCCATCAGCTGCCCTGTTGTATTTTGCTGAATCTCATGTATGGTCTGAAATCCCTCCCCTTTCAAAGATTATTTTAGTTTTGGGAAAAGCCAGAATTTGCAGGATGCCAAATCTGGGCTGTAGGGGGGCTGAGTCACCTGGATGTTTTGATGGTTCACCAAAAAACTCTGCACAAGACGTGATACATGAGTGGGCACATTGGCCCATGATGAAGCTGTCAATCATCAGTTGCCCATAACTGCAGCCTTCTGAATCACCCAAGTAGTTTCTATGCAAGAATGTTCAAACTTAACATAAAATTTGATGCAGATTTATTGCTCTATTTGCTCAGTTATTTTGAATGTGATGGCCAAACAATACGCATGCTCACTCAATGGCATCTACTATCCCCATTGACTAGTACAGTGAAGTAGTCATTGTTCATGCATATACATTCCAGTCAACTCTCTTTGGCTACCAGGTTACATAGAAGTTGTAGAAACTGTTCTCATTATATTAATAATGGCTGGACTTTTTCCAGACAGTCTCTCTCTCTCTCTCTCTCTCTCTCTCTCTCTCTCTCTCTCTCTCTCTATATATATATATATATATATATATATATATATACACACACACACACACATACACACACACAGTCATACCTCAGTTCTTGTCAGCTTCAGAACTTGTCAAACCCTGTACTCATCACATTTTTATGAGAAAAAAAGTGTTTAGCTCTCGGCACTTGCTCAGGACTCATCACACTTGCTAGAACTTGTATGAATCATTATGCCGCCCTGCAACAGAAAATGTTTCATCAGTCAGTACTTGTTGGTTTTGACACTCATCAAAAGTTCCAGAAAAAATTAATTACAAGTATCTAGGTACCACTGTGTGTGTATATATATATATTTCTAACAAGTTAACTCCTAGAAGAAAAAATACTGCATCAACTAGAATTGGAGAACTTCTGCTATGAGAAAGAATGAAATGAGATGCCACATTAAGGGGGAAAAATGGACCCTGATTAACACAATATTCATACTCAGAAAGAAATGCCACTTGGAAGGAACTGAGTATAAACAGAGATAGCTCATAAAGAAATTGAAGCATGCGACTTAAAAAGCAGTGGTTTCTGGGAGAAATTAGAACCCTGTCTAAAGGAAGGAAGAAAAGAGGAGGAGTTAAAAAGAGATTTTACTAGTTCTAGAACATTGCTTGGGGAATTCTTGTATCCAGAGGAACAAATATGAGAATGGACATACGGTTGTACACTAGGCCAACAATGTAATAAATCCTAATGTCAAGTAACAATTACCATAACCGTGATTCAATAGCACCTCAGAAAATGCTAGGAGATCCTGAACTTGGGCTTGCCTGGACGCACTTGTGAGGTGGAAGTGTCTTTTTCTGACAGCACCACCATCCTTCTTTATTTGTAGGGCCTTCGTGCTGCCTGCCAGCTGCATAAAACCCTCATATTCCTGCCAACCCCCCACACATCCTTCCACGGAGCAGACATGTTCCTTTACTGCCTCCCATGGTAAACTTGGTCATTGTCTAAGACTTGGTTTTGCTAGTATTCCTCCCAGTTTTTATATAAGTATATAACTTATCCTTATAACTAAATCTCTCACGCAGCGACTTATAAAAGGTAGAACAATTTGTTGAACCGTTTGTGAAAGGTGTATAATGTGAGGGAGCAGGAGATGAGCACTGTACTATGAAGTCAAACTGACATCATGGAAGGCAGAATGTTTCCTGGGTGATGTGAGAATTTTGTCTCTTTATAACACCACAGAGCTTAGTTTAGATACTGAACAGTTTTCATAAAACAGAGGCATGATGCTGAAGGGGGACAACTGAAGTATGTGATAATTGTGGGCACTCTCATAGAATTGCAGTCTTACACTATGGTAGTGATTGTATTACGATCATTTTAAAGTTTTTTTCTAGCATTTGTAAGTATGATTCAAACACCAAATGATTGAGGATCTCAGCAGTAGCTGAAAGCTCTGTTAGGGTAATGAACATGTCCAACTTGGTGAACAAAGGCACATAGACAGTTGGATGAATGAATGCTTTCCCTTTGCCTTGTTCTTTCCTAGGGCCAATCTGATAAAATTATTTGGGTTAACTTGTTTATGCTGATAAAAGGTGATAATGTTTACCTAATAGTTAAATATTTAACAGCCAACTCAAAACCTTATCACAAAGAATCTATTCAGGTGGTGAGGAATTTCAGACAAAGGTGCCAGGCTTACAGGGAAACTAGGAATAAAGGTAATACTGAATTCAGCTTACTTCCGAAATCACAAACATCAAGGACATGAGGTTACATCAAGGAACATGTATAAAGGATCCATGGACAAAGCCAAAGGGGGGTGGGATTGAGGGTGGGAGATGGGGGTGGATGGGGTGGGGGGAAGTGGTGGTGGGAAAGTGGAGCCAACTGTAACTTGAGCAACAATAAAAAAAGAAACTAGAAGAAAAAATATGTGGCAAGATTTACTTATTTTACTCTTTCCTTAAACAAGTGATAATGCATATTAAAGACAGATACCCTGTCTTAATGGAAGGACAGTGACGATAAATACAATAAATAAGAAAATTATGTAATATGTTAAAATATATTAAGTGCCATGGGAAAATACTTAGAACAAAGAAAAGAAGTTCAAGAAAGCAGAACAAGGAGAAGTTAAAAATTCACTCATTCACTCAGTCAGTCAGCCAGCAGTTCCTAAGCATTTGCTTTGACCTCAACATTCAGAACATAAAGACTGTGGCCCTGCTTAGTCTAGCTGACACACACGAGCCACAGGAAGAGCTAAGCTCTCGTTTTGTAAACGCCCTAATAAAAATGGGCCTGCGGTATTGTGGGGACTCCCAATAATGGCTAGCAATTTAGGGGCGGCTTCAAAGATGAGATGCATTTACATCAGATCTTAAGAACGGGGTTAGATTTAATCAGTGGAGAGGAGAGAAAGGACATTTTAGGTGGCAGAAACAGCTATTGCAACACCCATGGAGATATGAAAGAGGATAGCAATTCAAGGAAAGGTGAAAAGTTTGTTGTAGTGAAAGCATAATTAGAGCAGAAAGCAAACAGGGGTGTGAGGTGAAGTCAGGTCGGGGTGAGGAAGTAGCTTTGCAGGAGCTGAGCATGGAGAGAAGTCATCTTCCCAACACACATTATGAGTGTCCACATACAATGAATGCATTTGTGTGCTGCCCTGGATTTTGATCATGTGAAATAGCAGGCTTAAAAGTACCGTGGAACAAAGCAGTGTATTTTTGTTTTTATCACGGTGTGCTTGGTTTTAACTAGACCCAGAATACAAAAATATAAACCTGAAAAACAGATAAAATAGGATGTGATTATTTTGTGAACAAAGGGATTATTAACTTTATAAAAGGATTTCCATTCTTTGTTCTCAGATATAAAACTAGTGCCTGAGCTTGTCAAGTCTCTGGATGTCAGGGGTCCACCAAAATGAAGGTTTCTTGACATGCTTCTGACTCCTCAGTAGGACTATTTTTTCAGGCTTTGTTTTTAAAGTTAAAGTTCTGTATAAATAGAACTTAAAAACAATTCCATATAAGACATGGATTTGTATTTCCAAATGCTTTTAGTAATTGCTGTGAGTTCAGCTTCCAACCCTCCACCTCTTGTATCCAATAAACAAACTGAAGGATATAAAGGGAAAGGAGCCACTCAAGTAGCTTTCCTGGGTTCAAAGCAGACCTTCCCAGAGCTGTGGCTGGAGAATAAGCTCATGGTGGAGATAAGAGTCCCTGAATATGTAGGAGACACTAGCAGGGCCACTGAAACCCTATCGCAACCAGCACCAAAGGTTCCTGGCAATGAATGGAGATTCAGGGTAAGAAAAGTCTTATGAGAGTCTTGATTTTCTTTATGGCAGCAAATAAGATAATCAAAATCACATGGGGGTATTTGTAGCTGGGAGATAAACTTACCGAGTCCCTTAAAATAGTGATATTTTATGGGAATATGCTGTTGTCAGTCAATATCTTCATTAGTTGTTATTCTTATTTAAACTTTCAGAGAACTATTGTATGATTTTTTAATTTAAAAATAATACAAAAAAAGGTTTTGGGAATGACCTCTCTCTGGTACTCTTATTGCTGTATCTCCTCAAAATACTAGTCCAAATACCTTACGTCATTAAAGGCTCAAAGTTTAATGTTTCAGTTGATGGACTGAAGTAATACATTAATATTTACTAATTTATTAAAGTAATATTAATACTTTAGAAGTAATATTTAAATATATTGATAAGAATTCAAATGCATAAACCATTTACCTTATTGACCAAATGTGTTTTTCCATAACATTAAAATGTGTGTGATTTGCATGTCTGTGTATGTATCTTCAATACCTAAAGCCAGCATACTTAATGGTAAAAGATGGATTATCTGCCCCTTAGGACTGGGAACAAAGGTAAAAATGTCTATTTTCAAAACTTTTAATGAACATTATACTACAGTTCTCGGCCAGTATAATGAGGCAAGAAAAAGACAGAAGATTTTTATTTTTAAAACAGAAGATGGAAGGATAGAAATAAAAATTTTTCTATCCATAAATTATATGATTGTCTACAGAGAAAATACTAAGGAATATTTTTTAAAAATAAGTGAATTTATATTTTTTATTTCTATATATTAGCAACACACAATCAAAAAATGAAATTAAAACTAAAATCATTTACAATAGTATCAAGAACATTAACTATTTAGGAAGAAATTTAACAAAAATGGTGTAAGACCTCTATAGGTAAAACTAAATAAAGAGAATGTTAAGAGGCATTAAAAGAATATCAAAATAAACAGAGATAAATGATTTTCAAGAATTGGAAGACTCAAATCTGTTAAAATATTCATTTTCCTCAGATTGATCACTGTATTCAATAAAATCTCAATCATATTTCTAGCAAGATTTTTTTCTTGTTGATAGGCTGATTCTAAATTTATATGGAGAAGCAAAACATTTAGAATAGTCAAAATAGTCTTGCAGAAGAACAAAGTTAGAGGATGTACACTATCTGATTTCAAGATTCAGTACATAGCTATAGTAATCCTGATAGCATTGCAGTGATATAAAGACAAACCTACAGATCAATAGAACAGAAGAGAGGCTCCATAAATAGAATGTGTGTGTGTGTGCGTGTATACATGTATATACATATATACACATGTGGAGTGGGGCAAAAGTAGGTTTACAGCTGTTCCTATGGAAAATAATACAATAATTAATAAAAATAATACAAGAATAAATTGTTTTACATACAACTGTAGACCTACTTTCCCCCTACCCTTATATATACACGTATATGCAAATATAAATTCAAATATTTTTAACAAAGGTATAATTTCAATTCAATGAAGGAAAAAGTCTTTTCAACAAATGTGCTAAAACAACTGAATATCCCTATTGAAATTAATAAACTTCATTTCAATATCACATTAAAATGAACCATAAACTAAATGTAAAATCTAAAATTCTAACCTTTCTAGAAAACACAGGACAGAAACTTTGTGACCCTGAGGTAACCCAAAATTTATTAGATACTATATAAAAGTACCAACCATGAAATAAAGAGATAACAACCTTCAACAACCTTAATCTTTTTTTATTGTCAAGCAACATTTTCAAGAAAATAGAAAGGTGATCCATTGAGGAAAAATATTTGTGGTACATGTATCTGACAAAAAGACTTGTATCCAAATCATTTAAAGAATTACTAAAACTCAACAATAAAAAATCAATCAACTCAATAAAAAAAAGTGGACACTCAGGCACAGACAAAAGAGACTGTTTCCAAAAATCCAAACTTCATTTCTTTTAACATTATCACTACAATCTGAGCCCCAGGATTTCCATCATAATTGGTTTTGGTGTTAACAAGGCACTGATAATAGCCAAGCAGACTCCTATAGAGTGGAAGCAGAAAAACCCTACAAATAAAGGTAGTAAATTTTTAATGGGCTGTTCTGGTTTTCTGCATACCCAACTAATTATAGAATTATCATTAGCTTTCTAGCATCACGTCATATAAATGCTAATTAGAGCTTCCTGGTCTTTCCTCTATCTTGGAATTCCCCCACACTATCCATTGAGAAGCAGACAGACCTCATATCAAACCCAACGGAACTGGGGTGAGAATTTTATGTTGACAACAAAATTGACTGACAAAAATGTTATCTCTTCATTGGAATAAAGGGGGAGAAATAGAGACAACTGTAGTAGAATAACAATAAAAACAATTAAAAAGTAAAGGAGGTTACGTGCAATAAAAAAAAACAAAAATGTACATGGAAATGTTACGTATTAGTATATTTGAACATTGAATCTAATCAGAATATAATTACTTAAAAACAGTTTTATTATACAGGTAAATAGTGTCTGTTAAATCAAGTCTTAAATGCCATTCATGCTATATAATCCTAAGAAAGAAGTTCAGTTAGCTTTCTTAACATAATAAAGAAATCTGTACATAGGAACATGTCAAATTATGCAAAACACCACCCTCAAATTTATAAATCAGGTTATTGCAATTGAAGCAACTTTATCCAATTGGTATTAGTTTGAGCTTATTTTTTCTGATGATAAAAGAAATACATGCTCATAAGAAAAAAAGAAGTATACAAAATGTGAAAGAAAAAAAAAATTCAGTTAAATGATCCAGAAGAAATCACTGTTAAAGTTTTTGGTGCTACTTTCCATTATTTTTTATAACTTTTAAAGATTTCTTTATATACATGAGATCATAGGGTAGGTATATTTCTTTAATGCTGCCTTTTTATTTACAAATGCATAAATTATATATTTTAATTACCTATTTAGTTTAACTACGGGGTTAATTTTGTGTAAAATCTTGGACAATACAGAAAATTATAAAGACTATTTAAAATTAAAGACTTACTAAAACACTTATTAAAAACTCTTAATAACTAAAAACTATTTGAAAACTCATTAATTCCCATAGCCAAGAGATGAATTTTATTATACATTGTTATATTTCTTCCCAATTTCTTTTCTATGCTTTTATTCCTATTCATATCTGTATGAAGTTTTAGACCCTCAACTAAGTTAGTTTAGTAACTAAACTGTGAGAAAGTACAATATTATTAAA
This sequence comes from Micronycteris hirsuta, assembly GCA_004026765.1. Lineage (NCBI taxonomy): Eukaryota > Metazoa > Chordata > Mammalia > Chiroptera > Phyllostomidae > Micronycteris > Micronycteris hirsuta. The sequence continues at coordinate 766 of PVJI01022503.1, read as the reverse complement.
CCCCTTAACTAGCACTAGAGAGAATAATTTTTTTATTGTTGTTCAAGTACAGTTTTCTGCCTTCCCCCACCCCACTCCAACCCCCCCCATCCTCGCTAACTCCCTCCCTTTTCCATTCCCCCCTGTTTTTGTCCATGTGTCCTTTATAATTGTTCCTGCAAACCCTTCACCCTTTTCCCCTGAAATTCCCTCCCCTCTCCCTTCTGGTCACTGTCAGCCTGTTCTCAATTTCAGTGTCTTTGGTTATATTTTGCTTGCATGTTCATTTTATTGATTAGGTTCCTTTTAAAGGTGAGATCATACGGTATTTGTCTTTCACTTCCTGGCTTATTTCACTTAGCATAATACTTTCCGGTTCCATCCTTGCTGTCACAAAGGGTAGGAGCTCCTTCTTTCTTTCTGCTGCACAGAATTCCGTTGTGTAAACGTGCCACAGTTTTTTGATCCACTCATTTACTGATGGGCACTCAGGTTGCTTCTAGTACTTGGCTATTGTAAATTGTGCTGTGATGAACATTGGGGTGCATAGGTTCTTTTGGATTGGTGTTTCAGGGCTCTTAGGATATAATCCTAGCAGTGGAATTGCTGGGTCAGAAGGCAGATCCATTTTTAGTTTTCTGAGGAAATCCATACTGTTTTCCATAGTGGTTTCACCAGTCTGTAATGGCCATTCTGACTGGTTAGACAGTATAATTTTTAAAACCTATTAAATTGATGTGAGGTATGGCTTTTGTTACATTAATTTCCGTATCTTCGTTTCTAATGA